>CM034146.1:740237842-740368608 GCA_019776745.2 Taxus chinensis | reverse complement strand
CAAAACAATTTAAAAAAAAACACACTTACTTTAAAACAAAAAAAATATGTAAAAATTAAATTTAAAACATAAAAGCGAACAATATTAAGTAAGTAACTTGTAAAATATTAAATTTAGAAGGGGAGACGCAATTGCGAATCATTAAAGCTAGGAGGAGACGTTTTGGCGGCGCTTTGGTGGCGCAGAGGGGGTTTGCGTGAACTAGGGTTCGCGCGAACCCCGCTGAGTGGCAGTGACGTGGTGCCCAAATGGCACATTTTGGCCACAAATCTTTTTGGGGACAATTGTGACCCAAAATCTGCCACTCGGATGCCACGTAACTAGGGTAAACGAAATAGTTAACTTACAAAATTTTGACACAAAATTCATATTTTTATTGGCTTTCTAAAAATGTAATTTTCATTTTTTAAAAATTTGTTTTGCTATTTATTTTTTAATTCTTACTAACATACGGTATTTTAAGGGGCAATCAATAGTACACAATCAACCAAATTTGAAAAATAGTAAAATATATAAAAAAAAAATTGAAAAAAATATACTTAGTATTTGTTGAATTCTTCTTCTTGCCTGTGAAAAAAATAAAAAATTTCGATATAAATATTAAAAGTTATTGGCATTGAAATATGGACGCCATTTATTTTAAAATATAGTTACTAAATAATTAATTAAAAAAAAATTATAAGTCAAAAAAATATGAAATTTTTACTGCATGTCAAAATTATAATCTTGAACATATATCTAAAATTTCATAGTAAAAAGATAAGTTTTCATTTTAAAAAACCACCGAGGGACAGTCATTCCTCTTTAATAACATAAGAAACAACATATGAATAAAATTAAGAAAAATACTAGATTTTTTGCCAAATATTTTTTTAAAAAATATACATGTATTCTACACTCTAAACACAACATTTTGTTAGTTTGTAGAATTTCATGAATGTGTACGGTTTTGTGGCTATTAACTTTAGAAAATCAATTAAACTGAAAATTCATGTTTACTAAGGTACAAACCATACCAAAAAGTGGGACATTTTATTGTGCTTTTACCCTTTAGCTTCTATGGTGTAATACTATAAGTTAATTGTGAAACTTAACTACCTTTTAATTTATGATTACTTTTTGAAAATTTAACCATAAGATGATGTTTTTAGAGAAAGGTGAAATGTATATCGTTCTTATAACACGCCTATACCATCTTATGGTGAGAATGGAATCCACTTTGTGGAGACTTTAATGTGAATCTTAACCTTTTAAATGAAAATCTACTCCCTCTTATTATCCCCATCATCCTATTTTTGCATTGAATGTATAGTGTGAAATCATGTAATCATGTTCTTGACACAAACCACTAGGGAAAGGACTAGTAGTCTCATATTTAGATGCTACTTTTACATCTTGTGACCATGTAGGGGCCACTCCAAATGACATCAAACTTGGAATACTTTCCTGGTTTTGCACGATCTGCATCCTACTTTAGAACTAGGTCCCCGTCTTGAAAGGTTCTTTCTCTTGATTTCTTATCAAAGGTCTTCTTGATCGATGCTTGATCCTTCTCCATGATTTGCATTGCATGCTCTCTTGCCTCTCCTACTTCCATCAAATTTGCATACCTGATTTCCATAGGTTCAAACTCAACTAGCTCCAACTATTTCATGATCTCCAAAGTGGGCAACTCTAATGATATGGGAAATACTACCTCTTTTCCATATACAAGCTTGTATGGGGAGTTGCCTATGGACCTTTTGTATGTGATCCTATCAGCCCATAGGGCTGATTTGAGCTTTGTATGCCAAGTTCTCTGATTTTCATCAAGAGTCCTCATGATAATCCTTAACAGGTTCTTGTTTGTGGACTCTTCTTAGCCATTACCCTGAGGGTAATAGTTTGATGAAGTGCTGAGGTATACACCATTTTTTATAGTCCATTCAGTGATCCTTGTACCAAGGAATGCTAATGCATTATTTGATATAATAGTGGCAGGGACTCCAAACTTGGTGGCTATTCCTTCATAGAAATCCAAGATGTTGGATTCATTTGCCTCTTTAAGTGCCACTACTTCAGTCCACTTGGTGAAATAGTCTGTCATTGTAAGTATCCACTCTTGGCCCTGGATTGAATTTGGGTTAATCTCCCCAATGAAGTCTAGTCCCCATTGCATGAATGGCTGATCCAATGAGATTGGGCGAAGGGATAGGGCTACCAACTTTTCCTTCCCTGTGAAGAACGCACACTTTTTGCACTTCTTGAACCATGAGTAGTAATCCCTAAGCACAGTAGGCCAATAATAACCAGATTTCATGATTTTGAGATCTGTTACTCGAGGAGAAAAGTGGCCTCTTGGTTATCCATCATGGAACTCAGGAAATACCCTTTCAATTTGACCTGTCCCAATGCACCTCAATAGGACACTATTGATATCCTTCTTGAACAAGACACCATCAAAAAGCACATATGGGATGGCTTGTAGTCTAAAGTATCTCCTTTTTTCTTTATTCCATTCTGGAGGGCACAAAATTTTTTGGAGATAGTGTACCAAGGCTTGGGTCCAACATGGAATAGGTGCATCATTAGATGTCTTCTCTTGATCATTCGCTAGTAACAAGACAACCTCTTATTCATCAATTGACTTGGCTTGTTGCTTGGAAGTGAGCTGCTCACAATGACCCTTTCCACGAACCAGTTTGGTCACTTTGATCTCAATGTCATATTCCATTACCCAAGTGATCTAACCTACTCTCTTCTCATTCAAGTCCTTGTTCAGGAGAAAATCCTTAACACCAACATGGGATACTAGTAGTTGAATCTTATTATTTCAGAATAATTGTCTAAAATTCTTCAAACTCCTAATGATAGAAAGGAAATGCTTCTCAATGAAACAATACTTTACCTCGTAATCTTCCAAGATTTTTCTAAAGAATGCTATGGGCTGTTATGTACCTTCTTTGTTGGGCTGAACCAAGATAGCCGAGACTGTGTTTGATGCTCCAAAAGCATACAACATGAAGTATTTTGAAAATTCTAGGTTGACAAGAGTTGGGGCCTGTGATATTGCGAGCTTGATGGCCTCAAAAATATCTTTTCCTTATGTTGTTCATTTGAATGAAGAATCTTCTTTAACATCATTGTTAAAGGCTTCACAAGTGTGGAAAAATCAGGCACAAACCTACGAACAAAGTTTATTCTCCCCAAGAATATTTCAAGAGATACTATTTTTGTTGTGGAAATGGAAGTGTTCGGATGGCTTCAACCCTTTTCTGGATCAATTGTTAACCCTTCTCTTGAGACAATGTGGCCAAACAATTTTCCCTCATGTGCCAAGAATACACACTGCTTTGGGTTTAATGACACTCTGAACCTTCTACACCTCTGAAATACTTGTTTGAGGTTGAAGAGATGGTCTAAAACATTCTTTGAGAAGACAGTGATGTCATCTAGATACACCAGAACTATATTGTTGATCAAGCCTTTGAATGCCATGTCCATAGCTCATTGAAATGTTTCTCCCGCATTTGACAGTCCAAATGGCATCTTCTTATAAGCATATGTACCCCATTTAGTTGTGAAGGTTGTCTTGAATTGATCTTCTTCTTTCACCATTATCTGATTATAGCCCGAGTATCCATCTAGCAATAAAAAACCTCTTAGAGCCAGCTACAACCTATAAGATTTGTTCCATAGATGGAAATTGGGTAGTGATCTTTGAGTGATGCTCTATGTTCAGATCATGGAATTCTACACATAATCTGATTTCACCACTTATTTTACTCACAGGGAACTAAGTTTCCAACCCAATTTGAATGCTTGATAGGGAAGATAATGCTGACCTCAATTAGCTTTGTTCAACTCTTTCCTCAAGAGAGGCTCAATGTGAGGATTTACTCGGCCTCTACTTCTGTCTGAAAGGACTTAGTTTTTGGATCCATCTCGATAGTATGATGTACCAACTTTGGGTTCAAACATCTTAAATATTTGTAAGTCCATGCAAAGACATCTGGGAATTCTTGACAAAGTTGAACGGATTCAGATTTTTCTTGTTGAGTGCTCACCTTGCCAATCCACAACATTTTTCCTTCTTCTATGGAAATGGGCTTTGAATCTTCACCCTTTACCTAAATATTTGCTTTCTCCTTCTCATAATTGATCATTTGGGTTGAATATTGACTCCAAAATTACAAGACCCTTTGGTAGTTTGTTGGTTCTCAGCTACACCACTTGAGTCACCATAATGTTGTTCCAACTTGTCTTGGTTTCTAAAGCGAAGAACTCAGCTTCTTCTTGTAGAAAGTTGACAATTTTTTGATCATTTTCAAAGACTTCCCAACTTTTTTTATTATCTGAGGACAGCTGGTCTTACAACCACTTTGATATGGGGCTGATATTTGTTACTCTTGATACTCTCTACAGACATCAAATGTTGCCCCAATTGTTACCAGTATGTCTACTACTTCATTCTTCTTCCTTGGGATGGAATTGATTCTGAATGCTTCAAAATCCTTGATGAGGTCCCATACCCGAGTTATTGTAGTTCTTTAGCAGATCATTTTTGACAACAATTTTGTCCTTAGACTTGATTCGCAACCAACTCACTATCGCCAAACACTTGCAGGACTTTTTGATCCCTCTTTTCCTTGCCCAATGCAGTCCATGTGGATCAAGGTCTCGTACTCTGTTGTATTGTTATTTGAGACAAGAAAATTGGAAACATGGAAGGCTGAGTAATATTTTGTAGCTTGAGGTGAAACCAACATAGCTCTTCCTCCGACTCCTTGTCTACTTCTTGAGCCATCAAAGAATAAACTGTCATACCTCATTATCATCCTTGTGGTCTAGCTTAGTGATGTCAGGAAGAGGATGATTCTCTTCATGCAAATAGTAGATTCCTAGCTCTAGATTCCTCCATCTCCTTATAAGGGTCAAAAGCATGTCTCTTGTTCGCCCATTCGTTGAAAGTCAAGTTTGGAATACACCCAACCTTGGTATCTATCTCAGCAAGCGCTCGGGAGGTCTTCTTGATCAAAAGTTGAATAGTTCACATTGATTGGGCTGGGTAAATGAGGCTTAATATGGTAATCTGCAATGTTCTCATATTTGATCATAGCCTTGGCCCCATACCTTGTTCTAAAAATTATGTGTGGACCAATCAACAGACAAATAGCCTCTAATTTTATCAATGAAGTCTCTCGACAAACACAATGCAAAATGTGGTGGCAAAGTCTATGAATGATACATTTTGAAATATAGTCACATTAGGGCATGCATGTATTGTAACGACTCAAATCCTTTATGACTCCAGCCGTTGTTACCCGCTGCCCCATCCAGTTGCACTACACCCTTGGAGATGACTTCATATTGAAGACCCAGCTAACCGGCCATTTGCTTTGGCATTACAGAGATACTTGCCCCCAAATAAATCATGCAATTATGTACCAATTTGTCCGCAATGATCAATGAAACATAGGACAAAAGGGGCTTCAGATTCTTACCTTGTTGTCCTCCATGGTTTCCTTCCAGACCAAGTCAGCATTTGTAAGCACTTTATCTTGTTGGTTGGGGGGTTGATTTGAGGTTGACCAATTAGCTATAGCAGCCTGCAACAGGTCCCTCTGTCTTGGGATATCTAATGACTCCCACATTGAAATATTCACATTTTTTTTCTTCATTTTTTCAATGATTTTAAATAGGGATGAGCTATATTTTTTCTGCCCCTTCCCTTGACACATTCATTCTCTTGCACATGGGTCATTACAACCGGTGTCTAACTGGGTTTGGAGGGTGGCTTGGGCTGATTCTACACATTGGGAGTTGCAATTTGAGTGCCAATATGTTATGGAACAATATAGGGTTGAGGATTACCTAAGTTTGATAACCGCTCCCTCTCCAATATTCCTTTTCCTGGACCGTGTATTGGCAACTACACTTTGAGAAGGTGTTTGATTCATCCCACAAAAATATTCATCCTGCCAATTGACAAGCATGGTCTCACTTTGAGGTGCCTCTTTTTGAGTTTCTTACTGCTAATTTTTTTTCTTGACTGGGCTCTTGGGACACACCAATGTTTTGTACCATCAAGGCCTGGTTTATTGCACTATTGAAGCACATTGACTGGTTATGGGGCTGACCGCATGGGAAACACAAATCATATTCTTGTGCCATGTTGTTTTGTGTAGGAACCAAGGCCCTTGATGTTGATGCTGTGTTTGGATCATATGGTCAATAAGGCCTAGCAGCCTTGAGGTTTCCCTTAGTTTGGATTTTGATTTACAGCCTAAGCTGATTTTCCTATTTTGTTGGTATGGGGGTCTAGCTTGATACTGAGTTTGAGGGTGATATGGCCTAGAACTCTGACAGTTTGTTTCCTCTTGATGGTCACTAGCTCATTCCCTAGGTTCTGCACTTTTTTTATAACTTCTTATAGTCTCCTTTGAAGTGATTAGAGGATGAGGTGGAAGCTTCAAACGAAACTCTGATTCCTTGGAGTGGGTATGGGAGCTAATGCGGGTGTTTGACTAGTGCTTGGAGCTCCTAGTTCTGGGTATAGAGGCATATGTGGCCTAGGAGCAATTTTACCAGCCTCAATTAAACAATTTTCAGCTCTAATGGAAATGTTATAGGCTACAGGTAAGGTTGTGCCTCTCATTGATTGAATCATTAAGGACAATATCATAATTTAATTCTCTAAGAAAGTATAAGAAAGACACCTTCATCTGTGGGCCTCACGGCCAATGGAATCCTATCCCATGTCCTTTGAAATCTGAGGTTGAAATCTATCAATTACTCATTAGGGGCCCTTTTGATTGTTGTCAATTGTTCCAACAAGGATAGATTATCTCCCTTCTCTCCAAATTGATTATGAATATGCTCTACACAGATGGTGCCAAGTATGAAAAGAGCCTGTTGTTAGACTCCTAAACCATTTTGAAGCTTTACCCTTGAGTGAAGAGGCTAACAATTTGACGGCAATGTCCATCTCAGTGATCTCATGAATTACACAGACATTTGTCAATGTCTTGAATGTGATCATTAGGAGAAGTCTGGTTCTCTCTAGAGAAATATGGGATGCGCTTTAATGCTACTATTGGGGACTAGATATTGTGCATTGAGGGCAAGTGGGATGCTGCCAATGAAATCGACATAGGGGTTGGGTGGTTGTGCCATTATGATTGGCTTGAGAACCCTTGTTGATTGAATGAATGACCTCCTAGGAGGTGTTGACAAGGTTTTGTTTGGTGGAGTTGGAGACCTTTGGGCTCTTCGCCCTCTTCTCCCTCTGTCTGGGGATAAGTGTAGATAGAAAAACAATCCTTCTTCTCTTCCACCTTACCTGTAGCCTATAAAATTTCCATTAGAGTTGAAAATTGTTTAATTTAGGCTGGTAAATTACTCCTAGGCCACCTATGCCTCTGTATCCAGAAATAGGAGCTCCAAGCACTAGTCAAACACCAAAATTAGCTCACATAACCACTCCAAGGAATCAACGTTCAACTGAAGCTTCCACCTCATCCTCTAGCACTTCAAAAGAGCTACAAGTGGTTATGAAACAATTGCAAAACCTAGGGAATGAAATAGTGACCATCAAGAGGCAACAAGCTCAAATTTTTATGCCATATCAGCCTCAAACTTAGTATCAGGATAGACCCCCATATCAACAAAATAGACAACCAGATCAGGCTGCAAGTCAAAACCAAAACATAGGACAACCTCAAACTGTTAGGATTTTCTGATCATATGATCCAAACATAGCTTCAACATCAAGGGCCTTAGTTCTAACATAAAACAATATGGCAGAAAAATATGATTGGTGTTTCCCATGCAATCAGCCCCACAACCATTCGATGTGTTTTAATGGTGCACTGACCTAGGCCTTGATGATATAGAACATTGGTGTGTCCCAAGAGCCCAGTCAAGAGGAAAATCAGCAACAAGAAACCCAGAAAGAGGAACCTCCAAGTGAGACCATGCTTTTCAATTGGTAGGATGAAGATTTCTATGGGATGAATCAAACAACTTCTCAAAGTGTAGTTACCAATACATGGTCCAAGAAAAGGAATATTTGAGAGGGACAATTATCAAACTTAGGTAATCCTCAACCCTCTATTATTCAGCATGGTATTGGTACTCAAAATGCAACTCCCAATGTACAGAGTCAGCCCAAGCCACCTTCTAGACCCACTGAGACACCGGTTGTAATGACCCATGTATAAGAGAAAAATGTACCATGGAAGGGGCAGAAAAAAGATCACTCATCCCCATTTAACATCATTGAACAAATGAAGAAAACAAATGTGAATATTTCAATGTGGGAGTCATTGGTTATACCAGGGCAGAGAGACCTAATGTAGGCTGCTATGGCCAATTGGTCAACCTCAAATAAGCCCCCCAACAAAAAATAGAAAGTGCTTACCAATGTGGCTCGGCCTGAAGGAAACCATGGAGGAAAACAAGGTAAGAATATGAAGCCTCCTCACTTATATGTTTCATTAATCATTAGGGACAAATTGGTACATGATTGTATGATTGATTTGGGAGCAAGAAGCTATGTAATGCCAAAGAAAATAGCCAATCAGCTGGGTATTCAATATGAAGTCATCTCTAAAGGCATAGTGCAACTAGATGCGATAGCAGTAACAACAGTTGGAGTCAAACAGGATTTGAGCCTCACACTGCATGCATGCCTTAATGTGACTGTATTAAAAAATGTATCAGTCATAAACTTGCTGCCACATTTTGCATTGTGTTTTGTCAAGAGACTTCACTACTAAAATTGGAAGCTATTTGTCTGCTGATTTGTCGCATATGCTTTTTAGAAAAAGTTATGGAGCTAAGGCTATGATAAGATCTGAGCCCATTACAGATTACCATATTAAGCCTTAGGTACCCAGCCTAATCAATGTGAACTATTCAACCTTTGATCAAGAGGACCTCCCAAGCATTTTTGAGGTGGATACTAAGGTTGGGTGTATTTTAGACTTGACCCTCGATGAGTGGGTGAATAAGAGGCATGCTTTTGACCCTTACAAGGAAATGGAGGAATCTGATATAGGAGTCTACTGTTTGCATGAGAAGAATCATCCTCTTCCTAGCATCACTAAGCCAAATGACAAGGCTGATAATCAGGTATGGTAGTTATTCTTTGATGGCTTAAGGAGTAGACAAGGAGCTGGGGGAGGAGCTATGATTGTTTCACATCAAGGTACAAAATATTACTCAGCCTTCCATTTCCAATTTGCTTACTCAAACAACATAGCAGAGTATGAAGCTTTGATCCATAGACTACATTGGGCAAGGAAAAGAGGGATTAAAAAATTGCAAGTGTTTGGCGACAATGAGCTAGTTGTGAATCAAGTCCAAGGACAAAATTTTTCCAAGAACGATATATTAAAGAAATACAAGAATTGAGTATGGGATCTTATTGAAGATTTTGAAGCATTCGGTATTAATTCCATCCCAAGGAAGAAGAATGAAGCAACAGACAAATTGGCAGTAATCAGGGCAGCATTTGATGTAGTAGAGACTATCAAAAGTGATAAGTCTCAGCCTCATATCAAGGTGGTTGCGAGGCTAGCTATCCCATATAATAACACAAGTTAGCAGGTCTTCGACAATGATAAAAAAATTGTCAACTTTCTACAAGAAGAAGCTGAGTTCTCTGCTAGAAACCAAGACAAGAATAGCCCGACGGTGACCAAGTGGTATAGCTGAGAACCAACAAATCAACAAAGGGTCTTGTAACTTTGGAGTCAATATTTAACCCAAATGATCAATTCTGGAAGGAGAAGGTGAATATTCAGGTAAATGGTGAAGATTCAGAACCCATTTCCATGGATAAAGGCAAAACATTTCGGATTGGCTAGGTAAGTACTCAACAAGAAAAATCTGAATTCATTCAAATTTTTCAAGAATTCCCGAATGTATTTGCTTGGACTTACAAATATTTAAGAGGTTTCAACCCAAATTTGGCACAACATACTATTGAGCTGGATCTAGAATCTAATCCTTTCAGACAGAAGCAAAGGGTGGTAAACCCTCACATCGAGCCTCTCATGAGAAAAGACTTGAACAAGCTAATTGAGGCCATCATCATCTTCCGTATTAAGCATTCAAGTTAGGTTGCAAACTTGGTTCCTTTGAGGAAAAGAAGTGGATAAATAAGAATGTGTGTGGAATTTCATGATTTGAACAGAGCATCACTCAAGGATCATTATCCACTTCAATCAATGCAACAAATCTTACAGGTTGTAGCTAGCTCTGAGAGGTTTTCATTGCTAGATAGATACTCAAGCTATAATCAGATAATGGTGAAAGAAGAATATCAATTCAAGACATCCTTCACCACTAAATGGGGTACATATGCTTATAAGAAGATGCCATTTGGACTGTCAAATGCCGGAGGAAAATTTCAGTGAGATATGGACATGGCATTTAAAGGCTTGATCAACACTATGGTTCTGGTTTATCTAGATGATATCATTCTCTTCTCAAAGAATGTTGTAGACCATCTCTTCCACCTCAGACAGGTATTTCAGAGGTGTAGAAGGTTTGAAGTGTCATTAAAATCAAATAAGTGTGTATTCTTGGCACATGACAGAAAATTTTTGGGCCACATTTTCCCCAGATAAGGGTTAACAATTGATCTTGAAAGGGTTGAAGCCATCCGAACAATTCCATTGCCACAACACAAAAAGTCTCTCCAAAGATTCTCGGGGAGAATAAAATTTCTTCACAGGTTTGTGCCTGATTTTTCCACTCTTGTGAAGCCTTTAATAATGATGTTAAAGAAGAGTCTTGCATTCAAATGAACAACATAAGTCAAAGAGAGTTTTGAGGCCATCAAGCTCGCAATATCACAGGCCCCAACTCTTATTAACCTAGAATTTTCAAAAGAATTCATGTTGTATGATTTTGGACGATCAGACACAGTCTCGGCTATCTTGGTTCAACCTAACAAAGAAGGTACATAATAGCCTATAACATTCTTTAGACAAATCTTGGAAGATTACGAAGTAAAGTATTATTTCATTGAGAAGCATGTCCTTGCTTTCATTAGGAGTTTGAAGAATTTTAGACATTTAGTCTCAAAAAATAAGATTCAATTGCTAGTATCTCATGCAAGTGTCAAGGATTTTATCCTGAACAGGGACTTGACTGAAAAGAGAGCAGGTTGGATCACTCAGGTAATGGAATATGACATTGAGATCAAAGTGACCAAACTAGTTCGTGGCAAGGGTCTGTGTGAGAAGCCCACTTCCAAGCAATAGGCTGAGTCAGTGGATGAAGAAGAGGTTGTCATGTTACTACAGAATGATCAAGAACAACCATATAATGATGCACATGTTCCATGTTGGACCCAAGCCTTGGTGTACTATCTCCAAACAAGTTTGTGCCCTCTAGAATGGAACAAAGCAAAAAAGAGATGCTTCATACTACAAGCCATACCATATGTACTTATATATGGAGTTTTGTTCAAGAAGGATATCAATAGTGTCCTATTGAGGTGCATTGGGACAAGAAAAATTGAAAGGGTATTACATGAGTTATATAATGGAGAAGCAGGAAGACACTTTTCTCCTTGAGTAACAACTCTCAAAATCATGAAATTTGGTTATTATTAGCCTACACTATTTAGGGATTGCTACTCATGGGTAAAGAAGTTCCAGAAGTGTGCATTCTTCATATGGAAGGAAAAGTTAACATCCATGCCCCTTCATCTAATCTCAGTGGATCAGCTATTCATGCAATGGAGACTAGACTTCATTGGAGTCATTAACCTAAATTCAAGCCAGGGCCACAAGTGGATACTTACAACAATAGACTATTTCAACAAGTGGACTGAAGTAGTGGCAGTTAAAGAGGAAAATGAATCTAACATATTGGATTTCTATGAAGGGATAGCCACCAGGTTTGGAGTCCCTGCCGCTATTATAATTTGATAATGCATTGGAATTCCTTGGTACAAGGATCACTAAATGGGTGATCAGGAATGGTGTATACCTCAGCACTTTGTCAAACCATTACCCTTAAGGTAATGGCCAAGCAGAGTCCACAAAAAAGAACCTATTAAGGATTATCAGAAGGACTCTTGATGAAAAACTAGAGAACATGGCATACAAATCTCAAATCAGCCCTATGGGCTGATAGGATCACATCCAAAAGGCCCACAGGCAGCTCCCCATACAAGATTTCATATAGAAAAGAGGCATTATTTCCCATATCATTGGAGTTTTCCACTTTGAAGCTCATGAAAGAGTTAGAACTAGCTGAGTTTGAACCTATGGAAATTAGGTATGTAGAGTTGATGGAAGTAGGAGAGGCAAGAGAGCATGCAATGCATGTCATGGAGAAAGATCAAGCATCGATCAAGAAGATTTTTGATAAGAAAGCAAGAGTGAGGACCTTTAAAGAGGGGGGACTTAGTTCTAAAGTGGGATGTCGATCGAGAAAAACCAAGAAAGCATTCCAAGTTTCATGCCATTTGGAGTGGCCCCTACATGGTCAAGAGATGTACAAGTAGCAATGCCTTCCAACTGGCTAAGTTAAATGGTGAAGAATTATAGATTCCAGTCAACGGGATCCATCTCAAACATTTCTATTGAAAAGGAAGGTTCCACCCCTTGTAAGTATTAGTATAGGAGTTTAATTTCCCTAAGTGCATATGCACATTGTTTTTGCTGTAGCATAGATTTTATTTCCCTAAGTTCTCTGGCACAGTTTTGTTGCTCCAGGTTTGCATCATTATATAGTTTTATGTGCCTCCAGGTGAATGCACCAGGTCCTTCAACATCTGTAATAGGTAGACCCACAGTTTTCCGTAACAGTTGCTTATTTTGAAATAAAATAATTATAGAAGCAACTAAAATCATGTCTCGAAGGGTCCATTTCTAGAACTACGGGGTAGGTTCCAGGTCGCCAAGTGCAAACGCCAGATTAAAGCTTCAAGGATAGGACCAGCATCAAGCCACCACCCATGACTCCGTGCCTAATGGATACAATAATGCACCTGACCTCTTCATCTAGGAGGCAGATGTCCCCGTGAGTCACCAAATTGTTATCTAAATTTTTCCCTCTGGAAAATTGAGCAAACACAACCCTGCGTAGGAATAAATCTAAAGGCCACTTCCATCGCACGAGCTCACGTTTCAAATATAATAATCAGGTTGCAAGAGATCTCGAAAATATGGTGTTCCAGGGTCGACTAAGGAGGAAAATAGTGTCAAAGAAACCAGAGGCTCTCTGGAGAGTAACAGGAAAGGCTCAAAGTCTTCGGGATTCACAAATGATTCAAAGTGAGGCAAAATTGGTTAAGTATGGAGGAGACGGAAGAATATTTCATGTTACTCATCAGCGCATCTCCAAAAAGTAAATCCAAAAGTGGAGACTCAAACAAGCACCAAGCCTCCATGTGTCTCGAGCCCCAAAAGTTGCACTGGCTGTTGAAAAGTATAAGATTCAGCGGAGGGTGCCAAGTGTCTCAATGGAGTACATTCAAAGGTGTGGCCCAAAGTGGAGACTCAAATGAGCACAAGGCTTCCACGTATCTAGAGTTTGGAAAAGGCATCAGCCAGAATTGGCTAAGTATCATAGACTCACAAAAGGCACCATGTATCAGCTTGGTGCATCTTTAAAGATAAATATAAAGTAGGTCTCCCAAACAAGTGCTAGCCTTCCACGTGTCCCACATCTGAAAAGGGAAAAATTTGGGGGGTTGAATAGTCAAAGTAGAGGCAGGCCTATGGAAGGATCCAAGTGTTAGCGTGGCACTACTTCAAAAGTAACATTTGGAGCGGGTTTAAAAACAAGTGCGAAGTCTCCACGTGTCCCGGGTCAGACATAAGGCCCCGCCAAACAAAAAAACTTAGCCAAAACATAAGGAAATAGAGAAAATCCATGGAAGGTGCCACGTGTCTTCTCATCTCAACTTCAAAAATAGAATCCGAAAGTGGTCCCCAAACTAGCGCCAACTCTACACCTGGCCATGTTACAAGTCAAAGAAGGAAGGCGGGTCGTCAGAGGTAATCCAAACTTTTTGGGTTTAAAGGGCTTAAAGTATAAAAGTGAGCCGCAACTTTGCTGATGCCTAAGGAGCCACATGTATAGCCTAAATTGTAGGTGGGAAGGTAGGCACGAGGAGGAATTTTCACCCAAATGGAAAATGCGGGCCAATGGGCACGAGGATGGTTTTTTGACAAAAAG
Source organism: Taxus chinensis (assembly GCA_019776745.2). Classification (NCBI taxonomy): domain Eukaryota; kingdom Viridiplantae; phylum Streptophyta; class Pinopsida; order Cupressales; family Taxaceae; genus Taxus; species Taxus chinensis. Next base: position 740,354,421 of record CM034146.1, on the reverse strand, counting down.
AATTACATGGCTATGGGGGCATTTTTTGCATTTTGTATTTTTGGTGGCAAAATGTGCAAAGTGAGTTTTGGGCCCGTGGACCCATTCTGCTAAACTGGTTTTCACCATTTTTGTACAGACCCAAATCAAACATTCAAATGAACATATCTTTTGACCCAGTGCCCAAAATTCAATGTAAATTTGGCACCATTAGAAAGGTCTCGACCTTGTCTATGCCATGGAAACCTGAAACTTTAATTTTGACAAGGTTTGGTGAGTAAAAAATGGGAAAAAAGTCTTCATGCCATTAATATGCAATCTAATTGTCCCCAACAACCAGATTAGATTCAATTTGATCCTATGTTCTTCCTTCTTAAACACACCGAATAGACATAGAGCGGTGGAATCAACAGATTGTGGGAATATTTGTAGTGGCATTGATGGCAGGTAGCTAATCTTCGAATCAATTTTCATGCCTCTTCTCTTCTTCCCTCTTCACTGCATCTATAAAAGAAGGAGCTGAGCTCATTGTAAAGGGTTGGACATTTCTATTTTGCACCTTCCCTTCTCCTCTGGCTTGTAGATGAGTTCATGGAGTCCAAACCTCCCATTCAAGTTGTAATACAAAGTTCTACCTCTTGGCTACTGTAATGTACTGTGTCAACTCTGGAGCAATAATATATGTCTGTGGATGATTCTCAAACCTCTCATGTGTTCATTGTTGTCTTTTGATCTCTCATTGCAGTTTAGTTATCTATGCATGGTAGTTGTATTACATTTCTATGGTCTGTGTTAAAATGCAAAATGAGTGTTTAACATTACTTTTGTGCATCATGTTGCTATCTTAGGTTTATTTTCTTTTGCATCTTCTCAACCCTGTCCCCTTAGGAAGATAGAATAGGTTTATAGTTGATCATCTACAATTTATTCATGTGCACCTGAAAAGAGGGATGAGAACTGACCTTCATCTGGAGATCTCTCTCGATTTCAAAGTGCCACACTTTGAGAGATGCTCCATGATATGCTATCAAACTGAGAGTCTCAACCCATGTGGTTGCAGACATTCAGGGGTGATATGATTTTGCACTAACAATCACATTTTGTGAAAAATGGAGCTATGGGTCAAAAGTTATGACAATTTGAAGTTCAGGGGTCAGGTGGTCTACTTTCCCTTTATATTACGGGTATTGTGGGTTTTTGGGGAACTTGTGTCCATGCAATACTCAGACTGTCTAGGCCTCCTTTCTACATGTCACCTGATTTAGCCTCTTCTATCTCGCACATCTGCTGTTGATCGGGCCGTGAGGGCCATTGACCACCAAATTCCCCACATTCAACTTGCTTGTGGGTGTTTCAGTGATTTTGGGTCCAGGCCACATAAGTGTCATGTAGGATAGCTGTGTCGATTTTCTCTTCCTTTTTCACAACTCAGGCTCCTAACCTCCATTGCATCCACATCACTTTCCCTGCACTGGGTTGACCGGAACGTGAGGGCCGTTGACCTCATCTTTTTCCACATTCTACTTACTTGTGGCCATTTCGGGTTTTCGAGTCTTAGACGTACTCTTGTCCTAGTTGTCCCATGGACCGCATGAGACATTTTTTCCCCTTTTTCTAGATTTCCCTTGGTTGTAGCTATTTCGACTATCCCGAACACTTTTTTTTTTGCCATCTCCACTATACACTTGGTTTCTTCCTCGAGCGGTGAAGAGTGAACTTGTGTGGCCTAGGACGTGTCGATTTTATTATTCTACATACATCTATTACCTTAGCATTTCGGCCATGAAATTCGTACGATGAACTTATGTATGGTCCGCAATTGTTCCATCCGTAACCCCCAGACCCATAATGCACTAAAAAAGGCCCTTGACTTCATTTTTTCAATTTTTTGCAAATGTTTCTAACTCCTTGGATTTTTCTTTGGATAGGAAGTTTCGAGAAAAGCCAAAGGATCCCTTAAAACCTGATTTTGAGCCTCGAAGTATCTCTTCTTGCTCAATCCTAAAGGAATTGTGCAAGTTATCAAAATTACCTTGGGTGTGAATTTTGGATAATAGATAGTTTATCCAAGTGGGCTAAATAAAATATTTGAGTTAACAAAAAGAGATAAAATCCATAAAATCTTAGCAGTAAAAAATAAATAGCTAAGTATCCCCATTGAAATAAAAAACAACTCACAATAAAGCCAACAATAATAAGAAGAGCCTTGAAGATTTTTTGTAAACGAATAAATCAAACGTTGGTTGTGGAAATTTAAAGTTTACAAATATAACACATGAAAGTCCACATCATAATTGCTATAAATTATTTTTTAGGCAACCTTTAGGGGTACTAATCATCAAAATTTCATCTCGGTAAATTTATATAATATGGATCCAATAATCTGTGTCATGATCTCTGCTCTCCCTGGTGGAAATAAGTGTCCAAATCAACAAAAACTACAAATGATTGTCACCACTTCCAAATACCATACACAAATTATTGGAAGAACAATGGACTTAGAGGGTGGGTAAGTCATTCATTCAAATAATATATTTTATTTAACTTAATATTCAGACTTCACATTTACCATTGATTAAATATCCATAAAACATTGTGTGCATATAAAGATATGAAACATCACTCACAAGAGCATGAAAAAAAGTACAAAAGACAAGAGAAACATATGTAAGAAGGAAACCCTCAAGGGAATGAAAAACTAGTGAAATTTTTCTTATATTACTCATCGTAAAAAAATTTAGTAAAGAACCAACTTCACAAGGAGCACCAACCCCTAATTTAGTAGAGAGCCAACACTATAAGGATCACCAACCCCTAATTTAGTGAAGCAACCAATCCAAAAGGAGGAAACAACCACCTAAGATGACTAAGCATGAAATCAGCCACTTTATGATGATGATCTCTAATTTTTTTCTTACCACAACTGATGGATATCTCTAATTCAACTCATACACACACCTTCAGACCCTTATTCCTCTAACTCACTCTATCTTCCTCTTATTATTAGACTTATCTTCGCTATAAACCATTATAGACATTATTTCTAACATTCATCAACCTGATAACACACTTAATTGGTTCTCAACTATTGTAATCATACCTGCTACACACTTACACTAGGTTCACACTTTTCCCTCCAAGAGCACTAGTTCAAAAATGAACTCAAACTTTTATTTTATATGTACTTTTATAATTGAAAAAACAAGATATGTCAATACTATACCTTTAGATAAACTAATAAAACTTAAAATCATCACAATTTTTTTATAAAAACATTCACATATGACCTGTATAGGTTGTCCATGCTAAAATTACTCATCTTGCACAAAACAAACTCAAAAACCCATCACTTGGATGAGATAAAAACAAAAATTCCAAATCCTTGATTAGTAAAGCTCCTAAATTAACCATACATGTGTAAAATGACATAAACAACATAATCTATGGTTGTTAATTAACTTTTACCAATCAAAAAATTCATAACACAATTGAAAAGGATTATATCCTTCACCAAACATCTGCTTTCGACACCTTATCTTCATCTTTTGGCAGCAAGACCATCAAAGATAAAATCAAATATGGCATATAAACATGAAATGGAATCCTTATGACCTATAGAAATAATACATTCATGTTTGACCTTATGAAACATCCATATGCTCAAACCACAATAAATATCCTCTTCTCCAAATAAAATTTCCCATATACTAGTTTTGCAAACTCAACTCTTTTGCAACCTTGTTGCAACTCCCAAAAACTATAAATTCCTTCACTATGAACAAAAATTAATCCCTATTCACTTTCCATGTGATATAAAGTATCAAATCATCTATCTCATGCCTCAAATAACTCAATCTTTCATCCTGAGGAAACATGTGTTGAACATCAACATACCTTCTTCTCCACAAATTGACCTAAGAGACATATAAAATCAGCTCACCAAGACACAATTCATATACCACTAGATATACATATGCATCCTATTTCCATAAAATACTATAAATCCTTCCAAATATAAGTGGAACACCTTCAACCAAGTAAATATCTACAAATGGTTTCTTAAGCCTTCTAGGACTCAAGAACTGGCCTTGAGATCAATTTGCTCCATTACCTCAAAACTCACTTCTACACTATAATCAATCTTGGAACCACCTTATAAACTATTTATAAGCACTAATAAATCTTCACCATGAATGAACATCTTAAAAACACCACCTTATCTGATCAAGCCAATTGGCACCCTACTAGAACAAGCATCCTCCATATTTAAACCTCATAAATAAGGTAGTAAATTTTTCATACGACGTGTAGATATCATGTTTTATACACCATTGGAAATATCTATGACTAAGGATCACAAAAAAACTTTAATGGAGTCCTAACTCCTCATATAGCTCTTGCAATGTCAATTTTTCCACAGACTACTCCAAACTGCCCCAACAACTAGTCTTCATAAATAGGGACCACTTTGAAATTTGGAACAATCACCATGATCGGAAAATATCATGGAAAGCTATAACAAATTAATTCCTCAGAGAAATGTCAATTTATTCATCACCTTCCTTATGAAACTTATCCTTAAAGTGAAACTCTTCATAAAAAATAATTTTACAGGTGGGTCCCACATAATGTCACGTGCTATAATACACATTTATATAAATCTCAAATATTCCTATATAATATTAAATCATCAGTTTTGCAAAATAAATTCTAAAAATTGGTTGGTATTAGCAAGCTTCTTTGTGTTACTTTGAGCTAGGGTTTGAAAAAAAAATACCTTTTTAACAATCGTTCTTAAAAATGTGATGATCAAACCAAATAATTATTTTTGTGAAACCTTAATATTAGATGTAAAAATCCATGCCATATATCTCATCCCCCCTTATAAATCATAGAATTCACAACCAGTATCAGAAATTTGACTTTTCCTTCAAAACCACATTGTAACTTATCTGGTTTTTCAGAAACTTATATATGTTGCAAAATATTTGTCACCTTAACCTACATTCATGATGCATAATGAAAACATCCTATAACTATCCATACTAATCATCCATCCCAAATAACTATGTAACTCTCCATCTAATCTCATTAACCCATGCTTTCTTGCATGTTCTTAAATGCTTTCTTACCAAGGACCTCATAAATGCATTGTATCACTAAATTTTGGTCTACAACTCATTATACTCATAAATTTCACTACCAACATATTGTAAACATGCTCCACCATGAATTATTATATCTAAACCTCATAAAACCAACTCATTTTGCATGCTGCAGGGCTAGGAATAGACCTATAATGACATAACTCAACCATGACGTGTCATGAATTGACCATACTAACATCATGTAGAATCATAGACACCCTTGAAAAAACATACCAGCCATGTTTGACATCATGAAAACATTCAAACCACTCAATATATCTCATACCATGACTATTTAAGCATAACCATGCTCTAAGACCTCCTAGAACTCACCAAACAAGGACACTACCAATCAACCTTCATGTTGGACACCTGAATAATATCATGGATAATATCATGAGCTCATGAAACCCTATTATATCAATGGAATTGATATCAATGACAACACAAATAAATAATGGCTAACAGTATCCCCCTTTGTCGTTGATGGAAACTAACTTTAGAAAAATTTATGGTAACCAACATGAGCAAAAAACCTACTTGACACACACTTCGTTGTTTTTTATGCTTCTCCCCCCTTTGAAAACTATGAAAAATTATACAATGATAACAAGACATGATAAATGATAGCACATAACTATAATTAATGACAACAATGTACACAAATACTTACTTGACTTGAGAAGCTTGCCCTGGGTCTAAAATGTCTCTGTTTTAACTTCAACAACAACATATGAATATCCTATAGAGCTGATAAATCATGAAAAATCACTCCCCTTTAACTGATACACCTTCATTTTTCCTTCGTATTTTTCCTTCAAAACTCTTCTAGGTCTATTACATGCTCAATAACACCTATTTTATCTCTAATGTTGTCATACCACTCTTTAGTTCCATTGTCCCTAAATACCAGCTTCAGTACCTTTGTGACAAAATTCTCCTAGTTTTAAAATCAACCCAATACTATAAAACATCTTCCAAAATGCTCCCCTTCGATTTGTACCATCATACGTAACTAAAAACTAAAAAATTCATGCTTCTTAGATTACTTTCATTCTTTGAAGATGAATCACACACTTAGACACATCTCTGAGGCACTTCTTCATTGTTTTCAACCTTTATTCATGCTATAATATTGTCCTTATCCAAGAATTTTATTATGTATTAGGTGCATCTTCAATTTGTCCTCCATTTTTCCATTTAAGATACTTAGACCCTTTTTACACTTGTTTGAGATCAGAAGAATATCCCCCGTATATAAGTATGAATATTGAGGCCTGTAGCAAGTTATCTAATGTCCACCATTGTCAATCTTGGTTTTTAACCCAATGTAGAAACTTGAGAAAGGAACAAGTTAACTTTTTAGAGCTAAAAACTTCATGGCTTTAAACAACTTGAACTATTTTTTGAATACATTCATGTACATATTCTCATTATTTTAGCCTTGACACACACTTAGAGTAATAAACAATTTACAGACTTATTTTGAAAATTTCAGATCAACATTGCACAATTGACACTCTTTACTCTGTCACAGATTTCATTAACACATTCAAGTCAATGAGTACTTATTTTCATATATTTACTCATATGAAAAGAGGATGTTTAAACTAACACCTTACTAGCATACCTAGATGGGCCTTGAATACATTTTATTGATCACATTCTCATGATTTAGATCAGTAACATGGTTTTCCAAATGAATAATCATATTTCTTAGGATTTTACATGAATATCATCCTCAAATATAAACATGACCTCAACCTTACCACTTGAGACAATCTATCCTTATAAGTAACATTTAATTTCCATGGTTCTACTTAGGTCATAGTTAAATACTTTATTAAATCATTTATAGGTTTCATACAATCCATATCATGTAGGTAACCCTCAAACATTCATCCTTGAATACATACTTACCTTTACCCTTCTATTGTTATAATAATTACACCTTTTCAATTTCTGATAATCATCAGATTGACATTCATGATGAAGAAATGGAGCATACTACTATGTTTTTAACCTTGTAAGCACCTTGAAGAACCTTCACACCTTCACACATTTCTTAACTCAGTAACTTCTATTTCTTGACACCACTTTATATAAATTCTACAATACACTAGGTTATTAATTTTCTTTGATACTTTTTACATCCCCAATCCAAATTTCAAGGTTGTGCATCATATACATCATACAAACAGTTAAGTTCTTAGATCATAAGCCCTTAATAACCAATTTCAATCCTTATATGTCCTTACCTTGGAACAAACCTGAGGAAACTTCCTTTTGATTTACACTTTCATAATCTTGATGTCCTTAAATAGTTCTATATTGCAATATCAATGTCAATGAATGCAAAAAATCAATGCATATACACTTCTATCACCACATAGATTTCAAGCTTCATAACTATCTATGAGTTACAATGTTACACCTCCCTCTTATTGTAGCTTGATTTTTTTCAAACTTCACTCTTGATCCCAAGTCTCTTGACCTTGAGAAATTTGTAGCTTGTTCCATTTAAAATCCTTTGTATCACTTTATTTTTTCTCAACACATAAACACAGGTTTGGACATAGGATGTAGATCTGAATAACACTAAAAAACACTTTTTTATGTCTTGTTGACCGTCATGACCTATTAGAGGATCAATCACACTTGTAACATTCTATTTTAGTACATGGAACTTACTATAACCTGTCAACATTGAATTTTTAACCACTTTTATCTTCATCACATAATCACCACTTCTTGACATCTAGACCTCTTTCTAAGATCAATATTTTGAGATATCACACACGAAACAACTTGAGTACCACTAAGTATAACCTTTACATGGTGTATAAAAAATATTGTTTGTTTTCCACCATGGAAAGATCATAATTATGAGCTTACATGGATTAGTTCTTCATCAAAACATATATGTTCCTTTTGTACATTAGAAAATACCAACTCATACATCTAGACATAATACACACTTCAGAAAGCTCATCACAAGACATGTCATAGATCAGTTACCTCCTTGTGACTCATTGTAAGTGAACTAATTCATAATCCTTTGGCACTGGTACCATCAATACCATGAGACAAAGATGATGCACATTTTACATGCTCATGGAAGTGACAGTAACTTGACTTTCTTAGAGTAATGGTTTAGCCTCAAGGATTCACTAGCAATCTTCTTGAACTCTGACAATAAAGAATTCTTCATTTAGCTTTAAAGGACTGACCAATACCACATATTTCATAACTAAGAGTCAACCAAACATATGCAAGCCAAAGATTTATAAAAATACAAGATAATTTAATGCATCTTCCACATGTGATTAGACCACCTTTACTCTACCAAAATACATGACACAGTCTTCTAAGGAAGATATGTACAAAACATGTGATAAATATTTACTAGAACATGACTCCTATACATAGATCAACAAACATTCACTTCAAGACATGACCATTTCAGACCTTAAATACCTTTTACCAACATAAACTTTATAGATTAACAAGAAATAATGAAATCATGCCAACATCAACATAATACATCTCCAAGACTCTTTTCATGAATAAAAAACATGAATTTTCTCACCAAGTGATTAACTAAAATGTGGATTTTATGATAGTTAATCTAAGGTGTATAGAAATAAATAAAAGATAAACTAAATAAGGAAATTGAATCAAGAAAATAATTAAATAAACATCTCAAACCCTAATTAAAAAGTAGGGTTAGAAAGATCTTAGCTAATTTGAAAGCTTTTCAGGATTGTTTCGTAGAATAATATGTAAGGAAAAAATGATAATGCGACCACACATGAGCTCCAGAAGACACATATATGAGTTGTTTAGCTGGATAGGGTCACCTTGGAGAGGATCAAGGTGCCTATGAGTGCCTAAGTCTTAGTTATGGCACCCTGGTTTGTGCAAGAGGTCTAGAAACCAACTTTACATGGTCCAAAGATGATGTAAAATGCTCATTTTCTATCATGTGTAACTCATCTCACTATGTTAGATGTCACTTATAATCAATTATGAATAATATACCCACAAAATTACAAAACAAGCATCAAACCCTAAAAAATTAAAATGCAAATGAAGGGTTAAGACTGACCTAAGTGTCGATAATGGTGGACTTACTAAGTGTTGCACTACATTGTAGGCCCACATGTAGTACTAAGTGTATGTGTGTGTGTGTGTGTGTGTGTGTGTGTGTGTGTGTGTGTGTGTGTGTGTGTGTGAATCATGCCCAAGGTACTCTTGTGTCAGTTATACTTTGTGAAGTAGAAAGCAATAACTATGTGTAGAAAATGTAATAAATGGTGAAAGGAATAAAATAAAATTCCCTCTTAAGATGTGTGATGAAGATGAACTATCTTTATCCCTTGTGATGGAGATAAATGGATGCAAATGAGCTCTAGACGCCTTGGATGGATGCAACTCTAGCTTGATGATAGTAGTTACTAGTGCTTGGTCACTCATTATGGTCTCATAACTTTATATTTATATGATTCTCTTGAAATAATTTCATAATTAACCCCGAAGAGGCTGACCACCAAAAATGTAGGAAGGTTGTATGGCTATAAAGTTCACAAAAGATGAAAGTAAAGTGTGAAAAGGATCAGGGTGTTTTGAATCGGGCTAGGATGCCTGATCAGGAGATCATTTCTGATATTAAAAGTGACCTAAACATACCTAAACTATGTCAATGTAGAAGATCATTTTGAGATATTTCCATTGACTGTGAGAACGTGACAAAAAGACATCGGGAGCTCTAGTTATGTTCGGTCAAAGTTCAGTCAACCAGAAAGTCAAATATGGTCAACTGGTCAATATTGACCAATGACACTATGACACATGGCGAAAAGGAAAAGGGAGTTGTTTGTTGGTTTTTGACCTCCAATCTTTGATGGTCATAAAAAGATAGCTTGTTAAAACAAGAGGCTCAACTTTTTTTATGGAGGGGAGCCCGACCACTGTGTGGACTATGGTATTATCACTGACGTGGTGGGTCCACAAATTGAATTCGCTTTATTTTATTATCAAGAGATGAAAAGTGGACTATATGCTATTGACCGAGTTAATTATTTTCTATACCACATTATATGGGTCAAATTTACATTATCTTGGTAAGTCCACTTACAACCCCATTTACATGCCACATGTCTAAATGGTCGGGTTTTATTTTTAAAGATATGTATTAATGTGAAGTGGTAAGTATTAAAATTAACAACCTCCACTTACGCACATAATCTGCTAACCCAATGACATGCTAAGACCACATGGTGATGGAGCGGTGGGGGTATACAAGGTCATGCATGGAAGCTTCCACGTGGAGAGGAAAAGGAGGTGGGGTGGTTAAGCCTCAAGTGGTCCTTTGACTACTTCACTTGCGTGGGAAAAGGCTTATTAAAGCCTAAGAATTTATCTTCTCCCCCAAATGTGGGATATAACCCACTAACCCTTAGCTGCCAAAATGGGATTTTATCCCCTCAGTCAACCATGTCACCTTATTTGGGATTTTATCCCATTAAAAAATGCAATCCGCCACTAAGGGAAATTATCCCATTTATTTTGCTACGGGCTAGGCTAATAATAGCCTTAGATAATTGTTAATACATTATTTTAAGGGCCCTATTTTTGTATAAATAGGGAACCCATTTCTTTGTAATGGACACATGGACACAACGAAGAAGCTCATTTCTAGAGCTTGGAAAGGAAGAGATTGAGTGAAGAGGAGAGTTAGATGCCATGCCAATGACATAGTTGTGTGAAGTCCTAATTTATTTAGGCATTATTATTTTAATCATTATTGACCTATTATTTTTTAGGTAATAATAAATTAAAATTATTGTGGCTAGGAGTTATTAATACTACCTAGTTGGCCCATAGTGCCACACCAAATTATTGTGAAGCCTGGAATATCGACCGAAGTGCCATAGGGCGTTACGAAGCGTTTGGAAGGGCCGATCGAGAACCAGAGAATTCTGAACCATGGAGATGGTGCCATAGAGCTTGTGGAATATGCCAGGAAGGTGGAAGTTGGTGCTATTTTTCATCCTTGTCATCCGAAGGTCTGGATATTCTTCTACACATGTTCTAAATAGTTTCCATTAGGTTTTCTTGTGAAATTACTATTCTAACTTACAAGTTTTGACAAGTGGAATGGTGCGAAAGAACCCAGAGACATAGGCAATTTATGAACTTCGTAATCAATTATTGTGTAATTGTCTTTATTGTCTTGCATTAATTTTAAATTGATTACTTAAATGGAGAAAATTGTTGGAAAATATTTAAATCTGACAAGGGTCCGAGATGAGGTAGATAAAAACTTGATTATTTTTGGATCAAGTTTGGTATCATAGTTGGTTTAGATCCATTTTTGCTATGGTAAATCTGATTAACAGAGTGATTGCTTCAAGATTGGTGCAGTTGGTTCAAGTTTTTGTGAACATGGTACAAGTGAACTATGGTAAAGATGTCTAAACAGGTGAAGCCGATGAGGTTGAAGCTTATAATCACCAGATCCAGGAAGATAAATCTCTTCTGCGATCAATGTATTACTCCTTGGAAGAGGATAGTGCTTGTTTGAAATTAGAATTGTAAACCAAGGATGAGATCTTGGCAACGTTGCAGTGTGGTGACCAGAGAAAGGAAATACCTTCAAATTCAGATGTAGTGACCATGACAGATGACTGCATTGTAATTTTTTCACCATTGGAATCTTCTTCTTCCTCCCATTCGGTTTCAGATTCAGGTAATGAAGTCTTTGGTTTTTTTGAAAAGCATACTAGAGGAATTGGATCCAAATTATTAGATAAAATGAGATTTGATGGAAGTGGCCTTGGTAAAAATGGCCAAGGACATTTCTATCCCAATACAAGTCAAGGATCGTCCTCATTTTGTAGGTTTGGATTTTTCTAGTGTGGGAATGGATATTGGAGAATGCTCCAAGAAAGTTGACGGGAGAGAAGCTTCCGAAAGTAAAGAGAATACCCCACTAGTCCTGCAAGAAGATTATGAGCAGGAAAATTGTGCTTTGTCATCACAAGCAGGATGTGGTAAGAGAAATCAGTGAAGAGGTAATGAGATTCCACCTCCAGTTTCTCACCATAATCATAAGCACACTAAAACTTATGATCCACTTTTCCAGCTTAAGAAGTATGGTTATGATTTTCAGAAGATGTGGAATTCCTTTCCATGTAGTTTTTTTGGATTGTATAGTCATTCTGTGGCTAGATGCTGGAAGAGAAGGATATCGATGAAGAATTTGATGCCATTCGTCAGGAACAAGGCAAATCAGAAAGACCAATCTCATGATGCAGAGTCTAGAAATGGAAGAAAGAGTTCCTCATTCTAGAAGAAAGAGATTAAGAGGATTTTTAGTGATCATTTCCAGAGGAATGGGCACCGGGTGGACAATTACTGGAAATTGCATCCATCTCGCCACCATACTAAAGGCAAGCCAAAGATGGAATGGAGGCCTGTTGCAAAGGAAAAAGAGGTTTCTACTCCACCACCAGTTGACAATTCAACCCAGTACTAGGTAATACCTGAAAGTGAAAGTCCTTTAAAATGGGTAAGTCAACAATTTTTCAATTATATATTGCATAATTCAGATTGATGAATAGTATGTAATATTTTTTTGGAGATCAGATTCTATGAGAAAATACTGAGAGAAAGGTTTACCATACTCATGGAATTTTCTTACTTATAAAATTTGATTAATACTCCAAAACATATCTCCTAATCATCTTGTAAGTACTTGTTACAACTTGAATAAAGGATTTAACTCATACAAATCTTTGAGATTGATCTGCCATTTGTGTAGACAATAAAATTCATAGGAGTTAGCTCGGAACTTCATTTTGTGTAGAGGCATTGCGACTGTGCAGAAGAATGGTAGTTGAATCACCATTGGCATTAAACATTTGGTTGGAACTTAATTTTGTGGAGAAGTCCGTCATGGGAATCTAGCAAAATGGTACCTAATATAATTTGTTAACAAAAGGAGATCTTAAAAGATTAGCTCGGAACATCATTCAGAGTCAAGGCATTATGACCACACATTCAAATGGTAGCTGATCATTAGATTTAGCATTGTGCAACAGAGGTGTTGAGGTCTGAAAGAGACTTAGCACATCATAATAGAGGCATTGAGGTCTACAAAATACTTAGCATTTCACAATGTAGGTGTTGAGGTCTACAAGATACTTAACACTGCATAGTGGAGGCATTGAGGTCTAAAAGAGACTTAGCACTACACAGTGGAGGTGTTGAGGTATGAAAGAGACTTAGCAATGCACAACAGAGGCGTTGAGGTTTGCAAGAGACTTAGCACTACACAACAGAGGCGTTGAGGTCTACAAAAGACTTATCACTACATAGCAGAGGTGTTGAGGTCTACAAGAGACTTAACACTACACAACAGAGGCGTTGAGGTCTGAAAAGGGACAAGTCATTGTCCATCAACGACATCAGATCAATCATAGCTCTATGTAACATGTAGTTCCTTCAATTCAGTTTGGATTCTCTAGAATCAACTTGGAGCTAGGGGCTGTGTTATAGAGTAAAAAAAGATCCTTGTTGTCAGATATATTAAATATTATCACTACACAGAAGCAACGTTGCGGTCTAAAAGAGAATTAGCACTATGCAGAGGAGATGTAGAGGTCTTCTCATTTATCATAGTGGCACAGCGGAAGAGTTATAGGCCCATAACCCACAGGGGCCAGGATAGAAGCAAAGTTATCAAAGTGAGAAGGTTATAGGAGAAGAGACCCAAGGGTATACAAGAACACAAATTCTAAGGTGGCAGTAGAGTTTCTAGATTCAGGACGGGATGGCAAAATGTTCCAATTTAAGCTTTTTCAGACAAAAAGCATTTCTTAGTGGGGAGGTGTGATCAGGGGATAATATTTGATATAAAAGTTTTCCTAAACATCCCTAAACTGTGTCATTGTAGAAGACCATTTATAGACATTTCCATCGACTGTGAGAACATGAAAAATGGACATCGGGAGCTCTAGTTATGTTCGGTAAAAGTTCAGTCAATGGGAAAGGCAACTCTGGTCAACTGGTCAAAATTGGTAACAATGGCATTGTGACACGTGGTGAAAAGGAAAAGGGATTTGTTTGCTAGTTTTTGACCTCCAGTATTTGATGATGGTAAAAATATAGCTTTCCGTAACAAGAGGCTCAAGTTTTGTTATGGAGGGGAGCCAAGCCGCCATGTGGACTATGGTATTATCGCCGATGTGGTGGGTCCACAAGCCACCACATGGATTTTCACCACGAATCAAATTCGTTCGATTTGTTTATCGAGAGATGACAAGTGGACTATATACTATTGACTGAGCTAATTATTTTCTATACCACATTGTATGGGTCAAATTTATATTATCTTGGTAAGTCCACTTACAACCCAATTTACATGCCACATGTCTAAGTGGGCGGGTTTTATTTTTAAAGCCATGTATTAATGAGAAGTGATAAGTATTAAAGTTAGCAACCTCCAATTACCCACATAATCCACCAACCCAATGACATGCTAAGACCATGTGGTGATGGAGTGGTGTGGGAATGCAAGGTCATGCATGGAAGCTTCCACATGGAGAGGAGAAGGAGGTGGGGTGGTTAAGCCTCAAGTTGTCCTTTGACCACTTCACTTGCATGGAAAAGGCTTATTAAAGCCTAATCATTTATCTTCCCCCCTAAATGTGGGATATAACTCACTAACCCTTAGCCTCCAAAATGGGATTTTATCCCCTCAATCAAACATGATGCCCAATTTGGGATTTTTATCCCATTAAATAATGCAATCCGCCACTATGGCAAATTATACCATTTATTTTTCTACGGGCTAGGCTAATAATAGCCTTAGATAATTGTTAATACATTATTTTAATGGGGCCTATTTTTGTATAAATAGGGAAGCCATTTCTTTTTAATGGACACATAAACACAACGAAGAAGCTCATTCCTAGAGCTTAGAAAGGAGGAGATCGAGTCAAGAGGAGAGTTAGATGCCATGCTAATGACGTAGTTGTCTGAAGTACTAATTTATTTAGGCATTATTATTTTAATAATTATTGTCCTATTATTTTTAGGTAATAATAAATTAAAATTATTGTGGCTAGGAGTTATTAATACTACCTAGTCAGCCCATAGCGCTAGTCAGCCCATAGCGCCACACCAAATTATTTTGAAGCCTGGAATATCGAGCGGAGTGCCATAGGGCGTTACGTAGTGTCTGGAAGGTCGATTGATAACCGAAGGATTCCAAATAGTGGAGCATGTGCCATAGAGTTTGCCAAATATTCCAGGAAGGTGGAAGTTGTGTGCTATTTTTCACCCTTATCGTCTGAAGGTCTAGATATTCTTCTAAGCATGTTCTAAATAGTTTCCATTAGGTTTTCTTCTAAAAGTACTATTGTAACTTACAAGTTTTGACTAGTGGAATGGTTCGAAAGAACTCGGAGACGTAGGCAATTGCCAAACTCTGTAATCAATTATTGTGTAATTGTTTTTATTGTCTTGCATTAATTTTAAATTGATTACTTTAAAGGAGAAAATTGTTGGCAAATATTTAAAGCCTACAAGCATCTAAGATGAGGTAGATAAAAACTATATTATTTTTGGATCAACGCCTATGGGTTCCCCAGTAAGGTGTAAAATAATACAGAAAGACAAAAATGAATTGGGAAATTATGTGGTAAATGTCAGGAATGATGACAACAAGAAAAGGAAAATGGACAAAAGACATGGTTTAATTTTTAATTTCTTCACTCAAAAACCATATAGATAGTAGCATGAGACTGGGTCTCAAAAATACCCAAAGTGTGTGATTTAGTATCTACATTTTCACCCACTTTTTATTTGTGAGTAGAACACTTGGTAACATAAAGTAGATAGAGATGTGTACTTGATGTCCATGTAACCATAATTTCGTTAAATTTGGACATTTTACAATCTAGATTAAATACTAAAATTAGCTATATAGTTTTTTCTTATACCAAATATTGGATTTTTTATTTGGCTATTTTTGGAATCCAAAATGGGGATTTTTTGAAATTGATTTAGCTATTATTATAATCCAAAATATGATTTTTTTTAAATTATATATCATGTATGAGGGATTTCCATTTTAGGAGTTTACAATTTTATAGTAAGATTAAGAAATACTTATTAGAATAATTAATACATTTATAACATTGGAATGCATAACAAATAATTATATTGTCCATTATCATAAAAACAAATTTGTTTTTCTTATGTTGAATGGGCATATGTCCATTCTCATAATTTTTTTTATCTTGTATTGAGTGGGCATATGCCCATTTTCATCTAAGAATCACAGAGTAAAAATAAACTCAATATAGAAAGAAAAAAAATTAGATGTGATTTATCTTAACTATGGGGTAGTGCACATTTGAATGTTACATATTTTGATCATATATATTTATGTGATAAATGTTTAAGTATAACATGGATTTATTTACATATAATGAAGGTAAGAAATGTGTTATGAAATATTTACAACATAAAATGATGGTGATAAATGAATTGTTAAGAGATAGTCTATAACAATAGACTAGTTTTAATATATTGTTATGAGATAGATTACTAAAAAACAAGCGAATTAATTTATATTTATTAATCAATATAATAGTAACAAGAAACTCCATCCATCTCAGTAATCATGGAAATGTGTTGTTATGAGATAATACAAGTCATAATTTTATATTATTTTTTAATAAAATGATTGTAATAAATTCAATATTAATGAATTTTAACAAGAAAAGAGAACAAGAAAATAAAATTTATCTATATAAACTCAATCAAGTTCATTAATTGTTTTTTAAATGTTTCTGAAGACCAACATAAATTTGGGTGTGAACCCACATGATTTAACCATGTACATATTAAGTGTGAACATTTTTCTATAATGCATTCAAATTTCCACCCCAAAACAAATAACTTCTTTTCATGGAAAACATGATCTTTGTAAAAACCTATCGAAGATAGATTTGAGAATTATATACTAATCACATCATTTGGATGAAATGTGAAGAAGAACTAAAAAATTGTAATAAAAACATTTTGAGCACTACATAATAATAACCATCAACAACATCACTTCAAATGGAAAATGGGAAAAAGGACAAGAAAATATAATAAACACAAATTTATATATTGATTTGTTCCACTGTTGTTTGAAATACAAAACATCTCTTTAAGATGTCTCTTACATCATCCGCAACCCCTACCAAGAATAGTTTTGTAAACAATGATGACATACGCCATTGATTATTTTTAAATTCTTTGTCAGAAACCTTTAGAGACACTAAAAAAATTCTTCAGGAACATTGATTATATTAACTACAACCGTAGTTTAACATTTGTATGGAATTTCTTGTGTTTTATAAATTGTTTCAAAATATTTAATAAATTTGTCTCTCTGTCTTTTACAATGTTCTGTACAAAAACAAAACAAAGATTGCACGTCCACGTTAGTTTTTCTACATTGACATCTATATCCAACATAGACCATGAGAATGCAATTCGATAAAACTTTTTAGATACAAAAGTTAAAAATTGGGAAATAGACATTCATTATTATTCTTCATTATTAACTTATATGTATTTAGAATACGATAATAATATTTCAAAAAAATAGTTTGACCTATTTCTTTACACTTATTTGTTAGTTGTAGATTTTCTATATTTTCTCTAGCTACATCTCCACATAAAAACTGAAATTAGGATATATCTATTGAATTGATTCCAACAAATATTGACAAATTAAAAGATTTAATATTTTTACCTATTTATTTATATATATATTTTGGATATTCTCCAGCTATATCTGCACATAGAAATTGAAATTAATATATATATTTATAAAATTGATTCAAACTAATATTGAAAAGTAAAAAATAATATTAAATTTTAACTAATTCTTGATAATTGTTCATCAGCTCCCAAATATGCATACAGGGGATGCATATGAGTTGCATCTCTAAATCATGTCCTCCCAAATATGCATTGATATCGATCATTTGAAATAATGTTCAGGGATGAAAACTCCAATTCTATTCAATTTGATAATATTAAAGGGCTCTTAATGTTGCTAATCCAGATCCATTGTGTTAGTGCTCAAAATAGTCTCGCCCCATTAGTGCCTTTGAAATACTTACTGATTTATGGCCTCTGTCATTTTCTCCTCCTCGTGTTGTGCCAAGCTGATCCTTGTGGCAATTTTTAATTGGTTCCTGGGTTGTAAATCTCTTAGGGGTCTGTATTTTGAGTCTCTCATGCTCTATTCAATTAGAAACTCAGTTTCCCTCATGGTTTTTCTATTCTCCACAGTCGGGATTCATCTTCCCGATATTTTTTTTCCCTAAGTAATTGAAGAAGAATGAATTGATGTGCCCCTGAGGAACATATTTGAGCCTTTTCACATTCCTAAAATTTCTATCCTTGAAAAAAATTTCATTCCTTGACTCAAATAATCATTTTTACGGTTTGACAGGCATTTCTGCTAGTTAAATTTACATCCTAACATCGGTAGGGGATGTGGAATCTTTTGGTTGGATGTGGCCCAGTTGGATACTTAGAAAAATTCATACAAATCCTCGACTCAAAATGTGTCCACGTGGAGGAACGACGCTCATTTGAATATTTGCTTTTGGGTTTTTCCTGGAGTAGCACTGGGAGGACATGTGGAGGCTTTCGTTGCTTGGCCCAGACTTATATAATTTTTTTATGCAATTGGAACGGTTTGGCGGAACAGGACACATGGCAAGATTGCACTCATTTAGGGTCTCTGCTTTGGACACCATCTTGAAGTTGTGCCACTGAGACATGTGGTGGACCCGTGCATGTTCGGGGACTGGCCCTTGAGTTTCATTCTAAAGAAGTGCCCGGATGACACGTGGAGGCCTCCACTGAATTTGTCTTTTACTTAAACTTTTCAACAGCCAAAAGGAGACTCCCTCGGAGCATGACACTTGGCACCTTCCGTTGAGCTTCAAGTATTCAGGAAAACCTTGTCAGAAAAGAACATGTGGCAAGCCCGCACTCGTTCAAGGTATCAAATTTTTGGGACCACCTCAAGGTACGCCATGGTGACACGTGGCTGTTTGAAAAGTTAAAGAGGTGGGCCATTGGAGGCAGCTTGGATATTTTTCCCCTTAAGTATTAAAATTTCAAAATGGCCCACAAGCTCGATGAAGGAAAAAAGGTCAATGTTTTTCCTTGGTCAATGGCGGAGGTGCCGGCTCTCGGGGGAAATTAGGAAAAATTTCCTTTTGGGAAAAAGGGGTCAGAAGTAAAAAGGGATGCATGGTTCTACTCCAATCATATTGGGACACATGTCAGGCTCGTTCCCAAGGGCAGAGTTGCATGGAAAATTTTGAAAATTTTCCCTTTTTCCAAAAAGAGAGTAAAATGGCAGAATTTGAGCGTGGTTCCATTCCAATCATATTTAGACACGTGTTAGGCTTGTATCTCGAGGGAGGAGGTGCAGAGAAAAATGGATTTTTTTTCCATTTTTTCAAAAGGGTTTTAAAAAGTCAAGGGAAGCCCTCGGGTCTATTCTAAAGCTCGAATCTGCCACGTGGATGGCTCAAATTAAAAGTAAAGATCAATAGTGACGGTGAGTATAAATATGATTTTCCCTCCCTTTTCTTTGAAACACGTTTGGAAGTGTGAGTCTCCATGATTTCTTAATCTTTTCTACATGCCAAGAAGATAAGGAAGTTAATGTTGATATCTGAAGTTTGGTGGGAAGATCTGGAGGACGTCTTTTGCCATTAAAATGGTTTGACTTTCATGCCCAATTAGATTTTCTATTTTTCCTCTCCCGAGCATGCAAGGGGCCAGATTTGATAGATTAGGGACAGAAGTGGTATGCAAATTGAAGGAAGAAGAGAAAGGAATTGAATGCAAGAGGCATTCGATGAAATCTATCCCCTTGAGCACTTGGATATTTCTTGTGGATTTGATTATGAGAATCATGAAAGAATCAAGGAAGGCACTGGTGCATTTAAGGTTTTTGTCTTTTGGGGAGAGGGGAATCTTTTATAAATGCTATAAATGGCACAAAGTTTTCATGTAAATGGTTGGGAGTTTTTTAGAAAGGTCAGAGATTGCTTTTTCCAGCAAAAAAAGCTTGACAGAGCCCATCCTTTTTGAGAAGCCGTATAAGAATCCTGTATATCTCTCTTTTTGTCAAATTTAATCATGTCAAGGTGGTTGCAAGTGTACGACCATTGAAAAGCTTTGAGATTGTTCTGGAAACTTTCCCTTGCTGATAACTTTGATCAAACTCAAGTTATTCTGTGTTAATCTTGAGTAAAGTGTATTTATTTCATCTCTGAATGCATGCAAGTAGTCTATCTTGTTTCTGTTGCAATATTGTACTAAGGTCCAGTCCAATCACATAGGTCTCAATCCCTATAATAGTTTAGTGGCATCTGCAATTTCATTTATCAGAAGAGCCTTCATCTGGGAGTGAGATAAACGGTTTAAAATCACTTTTCTTTCATTTTGTTAACAAAGATTGTTTGTAAGCCTATGGGTGTACCTCAGGTGTGGTTTGGTTTAAATATTGGTGCTTTATTGGGTTCTCTATCTCGAGCCTTCGTGATAGAATTCCATCGGCTGTATAAGAAATTGCCAATATGGGCCTCCATTGAAGCACATATTCTAGTTAAAGAAACATTTTAACTCTTGTGGCATTTTGTTGCTTGAATCTTTCTATTTTACATAAGCTCTCAAGGATCTGGTGAGTCAAGTGCATTCTATCTCCCCTCCCACCAAAAAATTCATTTAACAACAACAAATCCTACCCATACTACCCCTGTTTGTCATGTCTATATGCCAATGCATAATCCCCATCACCTAAACATTGCAAAAAGCAAGTATGGTCTCAAATGTCTTTAGTAACCTTTTCCTTGTTGTGAAAGTATCTCCATGATTTGGAAGTGACAACTCATGAGAGTTAGATTTGGTCTGTTGATTACATTTTCCCCCAAGTTCTTCTCTATAAAATTCATGCAAAAGAAAGGTACATGTGTCCTCCTTTCATATAACAAAGGTTACAAAATAGGTTCTCTTTCCTTCATTGAAAGAAACAACCTAAAATTGTTAGGATCAGATCATATCCTTTTGAGGTGATAGCCATCTCTCCACAAACCCCAAGTAACAAAGGGACAATAAAATTTCCTTCCCAGCTACAAAATGTCATATATTTATGATCTTGCTACCTCTAAGCTCCATGTTGAATCAGTGTTTCTCCTTGGCTTGAATAGGAGAAGAAAATCTGTCACTTGCATAGATTTATGGATAGACGAGCCAACAGTGTGTAGGGCATAGCCCCTCTTTGAGTCAGCAAAGCGAAACTGGTTTATTGCTATTCTACCAGCAGGAATCTGTGCAAGTCTCACAAATTCTGCCTTCGGGGGTTTGGGATCTCATCCCAGTAGGGGTGTTTCCGACTGCGAAAAGAAAGGAAAGGAAGAGGGGATGAAGAAAGAGCAGGTCCGAAGGAAGAAAAGAAATGAATTCCAAAGCAGAAAGGTCAGAAGGTTTATGTTTTGGGATTGGTAGTAAACAGAGCCAAACCTACTTGCATAAACGAGCAAAGCAATACTGATGATAAATAAATGACAATAAAACAGAAGCAGATCCAACAGAATAAACACACAGATCTAACGTAAGAAAGATCTAATGCACATAACACATGTATTCAGCACAAAGTCTAAATATTGTATTAATATTTTTCTTCTGTTACAAAAAGCTCAAAGTCTTTTTCTTCACTTCTATTTTTCATCTGAAAGATATTCATCCATCCATAATACAACAAGTATTGGGGTATTTATAGAAGAAGAAGAGAAAAGAAGGCAAAAAGGAGCCAACAACTAATTTACAAAGATATTTACAAAATATCTAAAAGTCATGTTGACTTTTTACAACTTGATGGATGACATCATCCCATGATGCAACATGGATGATGTCACCATTTGTATCAACATACTCCAGATATTCTCGAAAAGAAAGCCGAAGAAGAGAGAGAGAGAGAGAAGAAGAAGAAGAAGAAGAAGAAACAGCTACTCGTCGTCGTCATCCTGCGGCCGAAAGGGGGTGGACTACTTTTGTTGTTGCTCAGGTGACGAGATATGGAATTGAGAGCGGTATTCCATAAACTTGTTGATCATTGGCCCTAGCTGATCCTGGGAAGGATCCTTGTGCCTATCACTGATCACCTCACAAGTCTCCCGCTCATCTATGAGTTTCTCGGGGAGCTTGGAATAGTCTTTTTCTGCCTCAATGAGTAGCCCAATGAAGTCTCGGCAGGCCAGCAGGTTGTTGATAGACTCTGCGTCAAAAGTGACCTCTGGCCCTACGCCTTGAGAAATGATCTCTTTGAAGATCTGAATGGTCTCCTCAGCTTTTCTTAAAGTGAAGGAAGGAGTAAGTAACCCTGGCGACATGTTAAGAACGATTCGTTCCATTTGGTGCATCGCGTCCAGGGCTTCTTCCTTGACTTTGTCAATCTTTTCTAGAACAAATTCTAGCTGATCCACCTGGTAGTCCAGAGTGGACATGATTTTGTTGAGGGCCCTGGGATGGCCGAAGACGCCGAACTTAACCAGATCTTCGACTGAACAGTCGAACATTTGTTGGAAGGTCTCGTGCTGCAGTCTAGCATGTTCCAGCTCTTCTGATATGGGCCCCGCCAACGCTTGGAGCTCTTTATTCGCCTTATTGATGTTCAAATACAAGTTAGAGAACTCGGCGATTACTTTTTCACTGTCTTTGATGATTTGGCTCCTCCAAGCGGAAACGGCCATACCCTGCTCACCGATCTTTGCATACTCATTAATTTTCTCCTGGCTGAGAAGCTCAGAAGTCTCGGCGGCAGTTGTGGGAGGCGCACTACCCATCTTCTGTAAGGCTTGGAGCAGATATTTGTTTTGCTCTTTCAATTGCCTTTTCTCTTCTTTTGTCTTTTGAAGCTTCTTGCAGAGGGCGTCAACTGCAGAAAGGGCTTCCCCCTGAAGGCTTTCAGAAGATGTCCCCATTGTGACTTGGGTCACAGTAAAATCTGTCGGAGACAGATCCTTTTTCTCCTTGAGGGGATTGGGGTACGTGATCTCCATAACCCTCTCTCCCGCAGCACTTTGAGAGAAGCGCGTAACGGGCTTCTGCTTCTTTGCTCCCTTAGATGGGATTACAGAAAAGTCCATCGGAGCGATGGGAACTTTCCTCTTTTGCTGACTTAGCTGCTGGGAGATCCAGGCTGGACCTATGGGAGAAGGGCCGGAAATGGAAAAGGGGGCAGCTACAGTAGTGGAGGGGAAAAACGTGGAGACACGTGGGGGCGGCATGGAGAGAATAGCCGAAGAAGTGTCCACGGGAGGAAGGGAAACTGCAGCTGCGGAAGACATAGGAAGGGAAGGGAGCTCAGAGATGAGGGAAGAAATAGAGGAGGAAAGATCCACAAGGGAAGAGAAGATAGACGAAGAAGCGGGGGGAGGAGTAGAAGAAGGGGGAGAGGACACGACCAAAGGAATGGCCGCCTGAGTCACTCGAGGAGGGGAAGGAAGAGAAGAAGAAGGGATAGAAGGGACCTCGGTTGTTGTAGCAATGCCGACATCCTGAGTGGATGGGCCTATTGGAACATCCTCTTCTACTTCTTTCTCTGGCGAAGCCAGAGTTATAACCTGTTCGGGTGCCGTGGAAGGAGGACTTGCTGGAGCTTCTTCCTGAGTGGTGCTGGGTTCACCCTCTATGCCTTTGCCCTTGCCTTTAGGCTGCTGCTTGGATCGAGGAGGTGCGTTACCCAGTGGGGAGGTTGTGAAATCAACCCCGAGGTAGATTAACCCGTTCATCCGGCACCAATGCTCTGTTCTGCGCAGAGTCTCCTTAACCCTCTCCTCAATCGTCTGAGGTGCCTTAGTTCTATCAATAGCTGGAAAAGGCCAATTGTCCCCATCCGTGTTAGTATATACTTGATCGACTTCGTCCTCAGTGGTTTGGAAGCCTTTGGGCACAATTGCTATCCCATATTGGATGATCTCTGCCAAGGCTAAGCGAGAGTGATCTTTTCTCCTGAGCTCAACCTCATGGATGATGTCGATGTAGATGTCCTCGATCTGAGGGACATGGATTGGATCAAGCTTTGCCCTTGGTAGACAATTCCTTGGGTCGAAGGTAGGCCTGGCCGGGAAATCATGTCTTAAATTGAGCAGCTCCAGCTCTGCGAACATGTCCTTTGCCTTGTGGTGGGTAGTGCATGTATATCGGCCCACTGTGAGGGGGAAAGGAGTCCCACCCTTCTTTCTTTTCAGGCATTTCTCATGATAGGTGATCAGCTGCCTTGACAGCTCCAGCAGAATCAGTTTGGGTCCAGCATACCTCGGTAGCCTGGTTGGCTCTCCCAAAAAGTTGGCAGCCCTTAGATAGGTGAACGTGGGAAACTGGGTGAACAGGGCCCCCCATTTCTCAGTGGCTGCTACTATGCTTTTGGTCGTGCGACCATAAGTCATATTTGGCCTCAACAGGCAGATGATGTGATAGAAAAACACATCGTTAATTTTTGTGAATTGGGAGATACTATTCTCCAGCCTCAATTCTGGGTAGTACTCATATATTTTGACCTGGGGCCAAACTCCACTTCGCATCAGGCCTGGGTAGTCTCTCTCTGATGCTGCAGCATAGACAACATAGGAGTTCATGTAGAAACTTCCCGTTGTAAGAAATTGTTGAAGCTGTTCGGAGATTGTGCTGCTTATTATTTCTCCCCAGCAAAAGCGCTGATCGGGCACGTTCTTGTTCATGGTCTCCAAGTATCGCAGCATCCATTTATGGAAAAAGTGGGCGTCAGGAAGCCCAAACACTCTGCTTAGGAATGTGATAGTGTCGCTGAGCTCCTCTGAGAAGTCGCTGCGGTGGATGGTTTGAGGCCATCGGGTCACCACTTTTTTATTCTTCAAATAGACCTCATTCATCAGCTGCATACACTGATCTTCGTTATCATCCCAGGCCTTAATACAATCTTCTCGGCTGATGGCCACAAAGTGCCTGTGATGAGGGATGCCGAGTATTATTTCGAAATGGCGGGCAGTGAGGTTAATGACTACCTCGCCCTTGTCATTTACGACACACCTTGTGTCCTTGTTATAGCACCGGGCGACCACCATCATGAATTCGTTGTTGACGGTGCTGACTGGGATACCTCCAGCAAAATGTAGGGCACTGCCCATTAGTTTGTCCATCCACGGACTTCTAGTCACCTTCTGAGTTCTGACCCAGAATTCCTCCATATCAATGTGACCCAATTCTGAGTCTCTGATGTCTAGGTCGCATTCGGCCTGGGAGTCAGGCATTCTGACTCTCTGATACTTGTATTTCATCTCTTCTTCTGTAAGTTTGGCCTTGCCTTTGGACTTGGTAGGTCTCCTGCTTGATGTAGACATATGTTCTTTCGAACTCAGTTGCTGATCTGCATGAAGAAGAAGCGAGACCCAATCCAAAAAGGTTGTATTAGCCATTTGATCTTCCATTGAAATGATATCAGAAGAAAGAGTTAGTGATTTGAGGCTCAGGGCACAGGGCGCATGAAAGCTGCAGCTTACAGGGCTAAATAGGTAAGGCGCACAGAAAAGAGGTGTTGCAAAGGTTAAATCAGCGCCAAAGGTGCATGGCGCATAGAGACTGCAGGATACATTTTTGCAAAGGGCGCATGAAGATTTGGTGTTACATAGAGACAGGATGCGCCACAGGCGCATAGATTGTTCATGTTGCATGGGAAATGGGTGCGCCAAAGGCGCATGTATCTTTTGTGTAACATGAACTTTTCGTGCGCCAAAGGCAACTTGGCACGGCGCATGGAGGGTTTACATGACATGATGTTTTTGCGACGAGGAAAGCACCTGCGCCTTTATAACTTCATACTTGGCGCAGATTAAGCTGGTGTTGCGCAGATTCAGGGTGTGCCAAAGGGGCGCATGTATATGCGATGTAACACGGAAGGTTGGTGCGCCAAAGAGGGTGCAAGGTTAGCGCTTGCAACATGTGAAGGAGGCGCGCCTTGAGGGCGCAAAGGTTCTTGATGCAACAGGCGTGATGGGTGCGCCATTGGCGCGGATTTTATTCATGTTGCAAGGGGGACAGATGCGCCAAAGGGGCGCAACTATTTTTGATGTTGCAGGACGCGCCGATGCGCCAAAGGGAAAAACAGTTTCTTTTTCTCCATTCCTCTCTTCTTTTGCAGGGTTATTTGGGAAATAAAATGGTTCAACCAAAAGGGAATAAAACCATGCTTTTTAGAACAACTTCCTCTACCAGCAGATCTGGACAGAGGGGGAGGGATATGGATAGACAGCAAAAGGGGGAGGCTAGATCAACATTTCCATATTTCCAAACTACAACCAGACCACCAAGCACACAGAGAACCAAAAACGTAAAACGCACGAAAGAGATAAGAACCTCTTACCTGGATAAATAGTAAAAACTTGCACACGGGTCCACAACGCGTTGACAACGACAGGGCAGGTGCTGACAGGCTCAGAGAACAGAAATCACGTGTTTTGCGTCTGGAGATAATGACATTTGGCGACGCGCAAACATATATATATATATATATATATATATATATGAATCAGCAATAAATGCGCCACCAACTTTGTAAAGGGCGCACCAAAGTCTCTGTCGACATAGAAAAGCATGCGCCCTTTGGCGCACCAAAGTGTATGACAACACAGTGTTACACGCGCCCTTTGCGCACCGGAAGAGGTGTCGACACATGATTATGCGCGCCTTTGGCGCACCGAAAAGAGGCGCAACAAATGAGTTGCTGACAAGAAGGCGCATGCGCCACGGCGCACGCAGGGAAGACTCAACATATCAAGGCGCACCAAAAGGAGTGTTGACACAATAAAATACGCGCCAAAGGTTTTAAGGGGGTGCACCAAAAAGTGATGTTACACAGCAATTCCATGCGCCCAACCAAAAAAGACCAAAAAGACTAAGTTCGGAAAACCAGATTTCCCGGAAAAGGGATTTTGCAACGTTCCGAACGCAAGGGACCCCTAATGAGGGATCGAAACAAAATTTTCGGTATGGTTATCGGTAAAATTGCCCTTGTCAATTTTACGGGATAACAGCTGGCTCTTTCTGGGGACTATCCCTGAGTAAACTTGGGGGTAGAGAATCCCAGATCTCATGTGCCTATCCATTGGGTAACAGAGTCAAAAACAAGGGCGACCGGAGGGAGAGCAAAAGAAACACACAACAAACCGAAAGCAACCACACAACGAAAACAAACACACAACAAAAGCAAACTGTACAAAGAAGAGAGCAAGCTCTACTTCCTGAAAATTTTCAGATGCTGCCCGCTATAAGGAAGCGGGAGCTCGGTTCCATCCAGATATGAGAGATAGAAGCTATTCTCTCCATTGAGCTGCTTGATCTTGAAGGGCCCTCTCCACAGGGAATCAAACTTTCCGTGCATGCCCTTCGGCTCTCTTCGCTTGTCCCACAGAAGGACGAGGTCTCCCACTTGGAAATCCTTTTGCTTCACTTTTTTATCGAATAATCTCTTGACTTGATTCTGATGTTCGGTGATCCTGTCGACCACTCTTACTCTCTTTTCTTCGAGCTCTGTCAGATACATAATTCTCTTTTCAAGAGAATTTTGGAAAGTTTCATCTTCGATAGCTCGTGCCAAGCACAGAGCAGGAAGTTCAGTAGAAATGGGAAGCTCGGCATCAGTGCCATATAACACTTGAAAAGGTGACATGCCGAGAGACCTCTTGGGAGTAATACGATCGGCCCACAAAGCGTCGTACAAAGACTTGTGCCACATTCGCTGATTCTCATCCACTAACTTCCGTATGATGGTCACCAAGTTCTTGTTACTGGATTCCGCCTGACCATTTCCCTGAGGGTAATAATCTGAGGCGTGAGCCAAAGTTATCCCATATTCATAGCAAAAACTAATAACTTCCGTGAGGAGAAGTTAGAAGCATTATCAGCAACAATTTTGTTTGGAACGCCAAACCTGACAATGATATTTTCTTTAATGAAATTGCAAACCACCTCAGAAGTGGCATGCTTGACAGGTATGGCTTCCACCCACTTGGTGAAGTAATCCGTTGCTGTAAGGACATAGCTATGTCCGGCACTCGATTGAGGATTGAGTGCACCAATAAAATCAATTCCCCATTGCCTGAATGGTTCGTTGACAATAACCGGCCTTAGGGGAAAGGCAGCCAACTTCGGCTTGCCGACGAATTGCTGGCAAGGTTCACACTTTGCCACCCAGGTGGCTGTATCTTGGAAGAGCGTCGGCCAATAGTACCTGGCTCGGATGATCTTATGTGCTGTCACGGAGGAAGAGAAATGACCCCCACAGGCTGAATTATGAAAACTTTCGAGTAACTTTACCTGTTGTGGTTTGTCAACACATCGCAAAAAGACGCCATCTATCCCACGTTTATATAAACCGTCATCCCAGATGACATATTTAGCTGCTCTGAGCTTTATAGTGCACTTCTCCTTTGCAGTTAGGTGCATTGGGCATTCGCCGTAGGTGAGGAAGAAAGCGATATCGGAATACCATTCATCACTAGTCGCAACAAATAGGACCAGAGGCAGCGAATCGGGTTTTTCCAGCCGGTCCTGTGCTTCATCGGTGTAGTCACTCCTTTCATCAGGGTTTTCTGAATCTTTGTTTTCAGCCATAAGCTGACACAGGCCCTTGCCCCTCACCAGCTTGGTTGGTTTAATATCCAGGTCATACTCCTGGACCTTTGCGATCCAATTTCCTCGCAAGCTTCCTAACTCCTGCTGAGTTAGAATTGATTTCACCGCCGTGTCAGGGACCAGCACCACCGTATGCGAGTTTAGAATGTAATACCTGAAATTCTTCACTGCTTTGACAACGGCGAAGGCATGCTTTTCCAGTTGGGACATTTTTAGTTCGTGAGGCTTGAGGGGAGAGCTCATGAACGCAATCGGAGATTCAACATCCTCCGAGTTCTTTTGCATCAAGATTGCGGACACAGTATGCTCAGATGCGTAACTATACATGATGAAGTCCTTGGAGAAATCGGGACATACCAGGACTGGCGCGTGAGCAACGGAAGCTTTTATTTCTTCAAATGACCTTTTCCCCTCTTCGCTCCATCTGAAAGTTGGTGACCCCTTCATCATGTTCAATATGTGACGAGTCTTTTCAGCAAAGTCAGGAACAAAACGCCTGAGAAAGTTCACCTTTCCGAAGAAAGAATGAACACCAGTCTTGCTTGTAGGCAGAGTAAGGCTTTGAATAGCCTTAACTCTTTCGGTATCTATCTTTGTTCCTTCTTTGCTAACCACATGCCCTAGCAACTTTCCTTCCGTGACTCCAAAAACAGACTTTTTTGGGTTTAGGGAGATCCCATGTTCCCGGCACCTGGCCAATACTTGCTCCAAATGATCACAATGATCATTTCGTTGTTTAGAGAACACGGTTAAGTCATCTAGATAAACCACAATGACTTTCCCCATCATACCTTTGAATGCAAAATCCATGGCCCGCTGAAAAGTGGCGCCAGCATTAGTTAGGCCAAAAGGCATCCTGCTGTAGGCAAATGTACCCCAGGGAGTAGTGAATGCTGTTTTAAATTGATCTTCAGGTGAAACTTCAATCTGATTATAGCCTGAAAAACCATCAAGCATGGACAGCATCTCTGATCCAGTTACTGCTTGCAGAACTTGATCCATTATCGGAAGTGGGTAGTTGTCTTTCAAGGAAGCCTGATTCAAATTGCGAAAGTCTACGCATATGCGTATCTCACCATTTTTCTTGCGCACTGGCACAATATTTGCTACCCAAGTACTGTGATGGATAGGAAAGATGATTCTCGCATCCAGCATCTTCTGAATTTCGGCCTGGATAGTACCCGAGATCTTAGGATTATAGTGCCTCTGCTTCTGGCGAAAGGCTTTGACATCTTCTTTCAACGGGATGTCATGCTGAACGTCCTTTGGCTTAAAAGACTTTAGATCGGCATAGGACCATGCCAACACATCCATATATTTTTTCAGCAACTTGAAAAATTTCCGTTTCTCCTCAGGCGTGCAACATTTGCCAATGTTCACAAATTGCGGGTGCTCTACCGAACCTATATTGACCGTTTCGGTTTCTGGGGATGAGTCAGGATCATCTTGCCTCTTCTTTTTCACAAAACGGTCATGCCTGTCGAACAACCGCTCCAGAGAAACCAGGCCCTTTGGAATTTTGTTTCCTTTGAGCTGACATATGCCATCGTTCCCTTCAGATTCATCGCCTTGATCGGTGACTGATTCACGGCAAGTGGAAGTAGATCCTTCAAAGTGCAATTCTTTAAAATTTTCTACCTTCTCTAGAAAGGCAATGAGTTGATTATCATCGTTGAACACCTGCCAATGCTGAGAATTATCTGGCACGCTCGGGCGGAAAACCACCTCAATGGTGTATTTGTTTGTTCTCAAACCTGGGTGAGGAAGCATGAGGGATGCTGAAACAGCCAATGAATCGGCCATGTCATTTTGGGCTCTTGGAATGGATTCAATCGAAAAAGCATCAAACTCTTCAATGCTGTCCCACACCGCATTACGGTAATGCCTGAGCCTTTCATTCTTCACTTGGTAAATCCTTTTAACTTGATTCACAACTAGCTCCGCATCACCTTGCACTTTCAGATTCTTAATCCCTCTTTCTTTTGCGGCTTGCATGCCAAGTAACAAAGATTCATACTCAGCAGTATTATTTGTGTTAAAAAACTGCAACTTGAAAGAGAGAGGAATGACTTCTTCCTCGGGAGATATTAGCACGGCTCCGGCGCCACATCCGCTGGTTGCACAGCTGCCATCGAACTGCAAGGTCCAGATCTTATTAAGATCTCCTTCTTGAACGAGAACAACCATTTTATCAGACTCGGTAGACAAGAAATAGTTCCCCATCCCTGATGATTCAAAAAGGATTTGAGCTTTGGGGTCCTCAGAGCTAGTAACCAAGTACTTCTTTTGTGATTCCGGCTCCAAAGTCTGCATTACACCTTTGACGGGAATTCTAGCTTTAGACCAGTCCATATGAATCTCTCCACCAACTTCGCTGCAAAAGCTTCTTCCCAGCAAAATTCCGTAGGCTGCCGGAATGTCAGCAACGAGGACTGTCATCTTTACTCTTTTATCTGGGAACGCCGCAAATGCAAATTGCGCGTCTTTGATTTGGCCAATCAACGGAACCTGCTTGGTTTCCAAGGAATAACATCTGCCAAAAGGCTTGGTAAGAGTGAGGCCCAGAGCATGGGCGACTTTTGCCGGCATGACGTTATCAGAAGCCCCGGAATCAATTATGCAGTTACTCAGCTTGTGTCCATTGATTAGGAGGGAGAGATAGAAAGGCTCTATCTTGCCTGATGCCGATGTTGAAGCAACATTTATGTGGGATTCAGGGGGAGTGGAAAGGATTCCTTTTGGGGAAACCTGCTTAGATACAACAGCTTGACTTTGAATATACTTGGTCAATCTTACAAGCTGTTCGGGATTTGACTGAAGATACTCAGCTTCAGACATTTGGATCTTGGTCTTTTTTGCATGATCTATGATATCAAATGCGGCCAAGGGTTGCGTTGGTGAAGGAATGAGTCCCTCACTTCGCGATGGTGGAATAGGATTACTGGTCTTGGTAGGAACGTGAGAGGACTGATTTGGAGGAGAGATGGGGGGAAAGGATTTCCTTGTAAAAGGTTTGCCAGGGAGTTGAGTAGGAAGAGGATTACCTCTTTTAGCAATGATCGGAGGCGCGTTTGACACGGCCTTCTCCTGCTGGACATGGGCAGCAACTTCCACTTCTTTTCCTTGCGAGCGGGTAAAAACAGCGTATGACTGTCCGCTTGCATATCCCTGGGTACCCTCTTCTTCATCAGATTCTTCCTCATCAAATTCCATATACCCGATAGTAGAGTCGCCAGTCGGTTCACCGACATCTTGATCATCTTCGCCCTGAGACGAAGGTTCTTCATAATACTGCTCTTCTTCTTCGATTTCGGCCAGAGCGTTGACCGGAGGAGCCTCAAGCGCCAACCGTGGAGCAGTTGCGGGTAAGCGCGGCCTTTGTGAAACATTGTTAGGAACGAAATTCCTCCGCGGAATATCCCGGTATGAGGAACTGGGGGAGGCCTGGGCCAACTGCTTCTTCAATGCAAGCAAGTCATTTGCCATCTTTTGAAAGGCTGGATCAGATGAAGTAGCGGGCGAAGGGCCCAAAGATTTAGGCTTGGATGATTCCTTTTTCAGTTCGCCAGATATTATCAAATTATCTTCTATTCGAATGGCAGCGGCTTGGGTGAGAATCAAGGTGGCCACTCGTTCTTGAAGGAGCAAGAAACTAACTTTCGAGCTCATAGCGTTTACGAAGAAACACTTTTGATTTTCCGGTGTTGGAAGCATGGCGACAGGGACACGATTGATTAATGCATTGAACCTAGCGATAAAATCGCGCATGGTTTCATTTGCCTCCTTCTTCAGGTGAGTGATCCGTGATAATAATGCAAATGCATCTTCTGAAGGTTTGTACCTGTCTTCAAAAGCATCCCTCAAGGTGGCCCAACTAGTAATAGATCCGGCCGGCAAATGCTGAAACCATTCAGCTGCGGGCCCTTGTAGAGTTTCCAGAAAAAGGTGAACCGACACATCCTCGTGAGTTACATCCAGGATACTGCATGACATGATGAATGCAGATATGTGGGAATCCGTGCTTTGATTTCCGCTTCCATCGAATTTGGGAAAATTCTTTCGGTTTCCGTGAGGGAGCGCATGAACTGGATGTGGTAAAGCCAAGGGACCCATAGCATTTCCCCATGGTACCGCCATTTGAAAAGCTGGAAAAAGAACACGAGCTGGAAGTGTGGTTCCACTGAGCAGCAAGGCACTACAAAGGGATGTGGATGCCCCTTGCGAAAGATTCTTTCTTCGTGGAGGTGAGACACTCCTGGATGACCGGTCAGCCGAGCTTAGCGTTGAAAAACGTGCCGGTGTTACGCTGAAATTGTGCCTTTGAAGCAGATCAAAAATAGGATCAGTTTCTCCACGAGCTCTCCTGCTACGCGTAAAGGGTTCACCTGCCAGTGTGTCTTTCCGATCTGCGGTTTTGTAGCGTGGATTCAAACTTTCTTTTTGGCTGTACTTGCTGATTTTCTGGCTTTTCTGATAAAAACCAGCAGCATGTACTTTTCTAAATATTTAAAACTATCCTCTTCAGAAAACCGATTGCGGTTAATGACAAATAACAACGAGGATAAAACGGCAGAGAAGATTAGTAAGCTGATTTTCGGATCTAATTTTGACTTTTTTCAAAGGGTTTCAAACTTTTGGTAAACAGTCAAAAACTCAGATCTATGGCAAAATACTGATTTTTATAAAAACTCAGCGAACTAAAGGTCTCCAACTAGGCCAGATCTATGGATCTCAGAAGAAAATTTTCAATTCAGAGCACTTTTGCAAATTTTTGGATTTTTAACAAAAAGTTCAGATTTGCAAACAGATAGTGATTTTTCTGATTTTTCCTGATTTTCTATCCTACCACTATCATAGATCTGATAGATCTGTTCGTTCCCCAGCGGAGTCGCCAAAAACTGTTGGTCCGAAAATCTGTCGCTTGGGCAGATCTATGGATAGACGAGCCAACAGTGTGCAGGGCATAGCCCCTCTTTGAGTCAGCAAAGCGAAACTGGTTTATTGCTATTCTACCAGCAGGAATCTATGCAAGTCTCACAGATTCTGCCTTCGGGGGTTTGGGATCTCATCCCAGTAGGGGTGTTTCCGACTGCGAAAAGAAAGGAAAGGAAGAGGGGATGAAGAAAGAGCAGGTCCGAAGGAAGAAAAGAAATGAATTCCAAAGCAGAAAGGTCAGAAGGTTTATGTTTTGGGATTGGTAGTAAACAGAGCCAAACCTACTTGCATAAATGAGCAAAGCAATACTGATGATAAATAAATGACAATAAAACAGAAGCAGATCCAACAGAATAAACACACAGATCTAACGTAAGAAAGATCTAATGCACATAACACATGTATTCAGCACAAAGTCTAAATATTGTATTAATATTTTTCTTCTGTTACAAAAAGCTCAAAGTCTTTTTTCTTC
Organism: Taxus chinensis; assembly: GCA_019776745.2. NCBI lineage: Eukaryota > Viridiplantae > Streptophyta > Pinopsida > Cupressales > Taxaceae > Taxus > Taxus chinensis. Next base: position 740,320,116 of record CM034146.1, on the reverse strand, counting down.
ACTTCTATTTTTCATCTGAAAGATATTCATCCATCCATAATACAACAAGTATATGGGGTATTTATAGAAGAAGAAGAGAAAAGAAGGCAAAAAGGAGCCAACAACTAATTTACAAAGATATTTACAAAATATCTAAAAGTCATGTTGACTTTTTACAACTTGATGGATGACATCATCCCATGATGCAACATGGATGATGTCACCATTTGTATCAACATACTCCAGATATTCTCGAAGAGAAAGCCGAAGAAGAGAGAGAGAGAGAAGAAGAAGAAGAAGAAGAAGAAGAAGAAGAAACAACTACTCGTCGTCGTCATCCTGCGGCCGAAAGGGGGTGGACTGCTTTTGTTGTTGCTCAGGTGACGAGATATGGAATTGAGAGCGGTATTCCATAAACTTGTTGATCATTGGCCCTAGCTGATCCTGGGAAGGATCCTTGTGCCTATCACTTATCGCCTCACAAGTTTCCCGCTCATCTGTGAGTTTCTCGGGGAGCTTGGAATAGTCTTTTTCTGCCTCAATGAGTAGCCCAATAAAGTCTCGGCAGGCCAGCAGGTTGTTGATAGACTCTGCGTCAAAAGTGACCTCTGGCCCTACGCCTTGAGAAATGATCTCTTTGAAGATCTGAATGGTCTCCTCAGCTTTTCTTAAAGTGAAGGAAGGAGTAAGTAACCCTGGTGACATGTTAAGAACGATTCGTTCCATTTGGTGCATCGCGTCCAGGGCTTCTTCCTTGACTTTGTCAATCTTTTCTAGAACAAATTCTAGCTGATCCACCCGGTAGTCCAGAGTGGACATGATTTTGTTGAGGGCCCTGGATGGCCGAAGACGCCGAACTTAACCAGATCTTCGACTGAACAGTCAAACATTTGTTGGAAGGTCTCGTGCTGCAGTCTAGCATGTTCCAGCTCTTCTGATATGGGCCCCGCCAACGCTTGGAGCTCTTTATTCACCTTATTGATGTTCAAATACAAGTTAGAGAACTCGGCGATTACTTTTTCACTGTCTTTGATGATTTGGCTCCTCCAAGCGGAAACGGCCATACCCTGCTCGCCGATCTTTGCATACTCATTAATTTTCTCCTGGCTGAGAAGCTCAGAAGTCTCGGCGGCAGTTGTGGGAGGCGCACTACCCATCTTCTGTAAGGCTTGGAGCAGATATTTGTTTTGCTCTTTCAATTGCCTTTTCTCTTCTTTTGTCTTTTGAAGCTTCTTGCAGAGGGCGTCAACTGCAGAAAGGGCTTCCCCCTGAAGGCTTTCAGAAGATGTCCCCATTGTGACTTGGGTCACAGTAAAATCTGTCAGAGACAGATCCTTTTTCTCCTTGAGGGGATTGGGGTACGCGATCTCCATAACCCTCTCTCCCGCAGCACTTTGAGAGAAGCACGTAACGGGCTTCTGCTTCTTTGCTCCCTTAGATGGGATTACAGAAAAGTCCATCGGAGCGATGGGAACTTTCCTCTTTTGCTGACTTAGCTGCTGGGAGATCCAGGCTGGACCTATGGGAGAAGGGCCGGAAATGGAAAAGGGGGCAGCTACAGTAGTGGAGGGGAAAAACGTGGAGACACGTGGGGGCGGCATGGAGAGAATAGCCGAAGAAGTGTCCACGGGAGGAAGGGAAACTGCAGCTGCGGAAGACATAGGAAGGGAAGGGAGCTCAGAGATGAGGGAAGAAATAGAGGAGGAAAGATCCACAAGGGAAGAGAAGATAGACGAAGAAGCGGGGGAGGAGTAGAAGAAGGGGGAGAGGACACGACCAAAGGAATGGCCGCCTGAGTCACTCGAGGAGGGGAAGGAAGAGAAGAAGAAGGGATAGAAGGGACCTCGGTTGTTGTAGCAATGCCGACATCCTGAGTGGATGGGCCTATTGGAACATCCTCTTCTACTTCTTTCTCTGGCGAAGCCAGAGTTATAACCTGTTCGGGTGCCGTGGAAGGAGGACTTGCTGGAGCTTCTTCCTGAGTGGTGCTGGGTTCACCCTCTATGCCTTTGCCCTTGCCTTTAGGCTGCTGCTTGGATCGAGGAGGTGCGTTACCCAGTGGGGAGGTTGTGAAATCAACCCCGAGGTAGATTAACCCGTTCATCCGGCACCAATGCTCTGTTCTGCGCAGAGTCTCCTTAACCCTCTCCTCAATCGTCTGAGGTGCCTTAGTTCTATCAATAGCTGGAAAAGGCCAATTGTCCCCATCCGTGTTAGTATATACTTGATCGACTTCGTCCTCAGTGGTTTGGAAGCCTTTGGGCACAATTGCTATCCCATATTGGATGATCTCTGCCAAGGCTAAGCGAGAGTGATCTTTTCTCCTGAGCTCAACCTCATGGATGATGTCGATGTAAATGTCCTCGATCTGAGGGACATGGATTGGATCAAGCTTTGCCCTTGGTAGACAATTCCTTGGGTCGAAGGTAGGCCTGGCCGGGAAATCATGTCTTAAATTGAGCAGCTCCAGCTCTGCGAACATGTCCTTTGCCTTGTGGTGGGTAGTGCATGTATATCGGCCCACTGTGAGGGGGAAAGGAGTCCCACCCTTCTTTCTTTTCAGGCATTTCTCATGATAGGTGATCAGCTGCCTTGACAGCTCCAGCAGAATCAGTTTGGGTCCAGCATACCTCGGTAGCCTGGTTGGCTCTCCCAAAAAGTTGGCAGCCCTTAGATAGGTGAACGTGGGAAACTGGGTGAACAGGGCCCCCCATTTCTCAGTGGCTGCTACTATGCTTTTGGTCGTTCGACCATAAGTCATATTTGGCCTCAACAGGCAGATGATGTGATAGAAAAACACATCGTTAATTTTTGTGAATTGGGAGATACTATTCTCCAGCCTCAATTCTGGGTAGTACTCATATATTTTGACCTGGGGCCAAACTCCACTTCGCATCAGGCCTGGGTAGTCTCTCTCTGATGCTGCAGCATAGACAACATAGGAGTTCATGTAGAAACATCCCGTTGTAAGAAATTGTTGAAGCTGTTCGGAGATTGTGCTGCTTATTATTTCTCCCCAGCAAAAGCGCTGATCAGGCACGTTCTTGTTCATGGTCTCCAAGTATCGCAGCATCCATTTATGGAAAAAGTGGGCGTCAGGAAGCCCAAACACTCTGCTCAGGAATGTGATAGTGTCGCTGAGCTCCTCTGAGAAGTCGCTGCGGTGGATGGTTTGAGGCCATCGGGTCACCACCTTTTTTATTCTTCAAGTAGACCTCGTTCATCAGCTGCATACACTGATCTTCGTTATCATCCCAGGCCTTAATACAATCTTCTCGGCTGACGGCCACAAAGTGCCTGTGATGAGGGATGCCGAGTATTATTTCGAAAATGGCGGGCAGTGAGGTTAATGACTACCTCACCCTTGTCATTTACGACACACCTTGTGTCCTTGTTATAGCACCGGGCGACCACCATCATGAATTCGTTGTTGACGGTGCTGACTGGGATACCTCCAGCAAAATGTAGGGCACTACCCATTAGTTTGTCCATCCATGGACTTCTAGTGACTTTCTGAGTTCTGACCCAAAATTCCTCCATATCAATGTGACCCAATTCTGAGTCTCTGATGTCTAGGTCGCATTCGGCCTGGGAGTCAGGCATTCTGACTCTCTGATACTTGTATTTCATCTCTTCTTCTGTAATTTTGGCCTTGCCTTTGGACTTGGTAGGTCTCCTGCTTGATGTAGACATATGTTCTTTCAAACTCAGTTGCTGATCTGCATGAAGAAGAAGCGAGACCCAATCCAAAAAGGTTGTATTAGCCATTTGATCTTCCATTGAAATGTTAGCAGGAGAAAGAGTTAGTGATTTTGAGGCTCAGGGCGCAGGGCGCATGAAAGCTGCAGCTTACAGGGCTAAATAGGTAAGGCGCACAGAAAAGAGGTGTTGCAAAGGTTAAATCAGTGCCAAAGGCGCATGGCGCATAGAGACTGCAGGGTACATTTTTGCAAAGGGCGCATGAAGATTTGGTGTTACATAGAGACAGGATGCGCCACAGGCGCATAGATTGTTCATGTTGCATGGGAAATGGGCGCGCCAAAGGCGCATGTATCTTTTGTGTAACATGAACTTTTCGTGCGCCAAAGGCAACTTGGCACGGCGCATGGAGGGTTTACATGACATGATGTTTTTTGCGACGAGGAAAGCGCCTGCGCCTTTATAACTTCATACTTGGCGCAGATTAAGCTGGTGTTGCGCAGATGCAGGGTGCGCCAAAGGGGTGCATGTATATGCGATGTAACATGGAAGGTTGGTGCACCAAAGAGGGCGCAAGGTTAGCGCCATGTGAAGGAGGTGCGCAAAGGTTCTTGATGCAACAGGCATGATGGGTGCGCCATTGGCGCGGATTTTATTCATGTTGCGAGGGGGACAGATGCGCCAAAGGGGCGCAACTGTTTTTGATGTTGCAGGACGTGCCGATGCGCCAAAGGGAAAAATAGTCTTCTTTTTCTCCATTCCTCTCTTCTTTTGCAGGGTTATTTGGGAAATAAAATGGTTCAACCAAAAGGGAATAAAACCATGCTTTTTAGAACAACTTCCTCTACCAGCAGATCTGGACAGAGGGGGAGGGATATGGATAGACAGCAAAAGGGGGAGGCTAGATCAACATTTCCATATTTCCAAACTACAACCAGACCACCAAGCACACAGAGAACCAAAAACGTAAAACGCACGAAAGAGATAAGAACCTCTTACCTGGATAAATAGTAAAAACTTGCACACGGGTCCACAACGCGTTGACAACGACAGGGCAGGTGCTGACAGGCTCAGAGAATAGAAATCACGTGTTTTGCATCTGGAGATAATGACATTTGGCGACGCGCAAACATAATATATATATATATATATGAATATAGCAATAAATGCGCCACCAACTTTGTAAAGGGCGCACCAAAGTCTCTGTCGACATAGAAAAGCATGCGCCCTTTGGCGCACCAAAGTGTATGACAACACAGTGTTACACGCGCCCTTTGCACACCGGAAGAGGTGTCGACACATGATTATGCGCGCCTTTGGCGCACCGAAAAGAGGCGCAACAAATGAGTTGCTGACAAGAAGGCGCATGCGCCACGGCGCACGCAGGGAAGACTCAACATATCAAGGCGCACCAAAAGGAGTGTTGACACAATAAAATACGCGCCAAAGGTTTTAAGGGGGCGCACCAAAAAGTGATGTTACATAGCAATTCCATGCGCCCAACCAAAAAAGACCAAAAAGACTAAGTTCGGAAAACCAGATTTCCCGGAAAAGGGATTTTGCAACGTTCCGAACGCAAGGGACCCCTAATGAGGGATCCATAACTATGGTGGAAATACTTAGTGGTGACTCCCTGTTGATTTGATTCTTAATAAGTACCAGTGTCTTAAAAACTCTATCAACGTCAGATTTGTTACTAAAATTTACAAAGCTGGAGGGAAGAAGATCTTTCTTTGCTAGGGATCCTACTAGGACATTGTTTCCAGAGCTAGGAAAAGAAAAATTAGAAGGAAGGAAAGCCTGGAGAGCTATTGGAAATTAGCAGACAAGAAGAGGGATCACCATTAAATAAAGTGAGCAGCTCATCATTGAATACTACCATTCAAGTGACTTTGAATCAGGAAACCTATTTGTGGAATTGAACGCTCTAGTTGGAGAGGGGCCTTCATTTGATTTTGAAAGGTTTGCTTCACACTCTATATATGTATTCTCTGAGGTTGATAGATATTTCCAAGAGACAAGGCCTTTGAGGGGTATCCATTTTGAAAATTATACTCCTGTGTTCCAAGAACCCTCTGCCCCCAATTAGTTTGTCACCCCTCCTAGATCACCTCTTCGAATCAATATGGCTCAACCTAGGCCTCCATTTGTTGTAAACACCTTTGGACCTATAAATTTTGTGGGAATGGATGGATATCCAAATGCAGTGCCTCAAGATGTAAGGAATAGAATGCCAAAGTTCCAGGGAAATAATGCTATTATTGGAGATCAACATCTAAAGCTTTTTATCAATATGATGGAAGACTTTGAGATTGAACATGAAGATGTATACATCAAGCTATTTATCCATACCTTGGAAGAGGATGCTAGGGACTGGTATAAAGCGTTTCTAGATAACTCTATTGACTCCTGGACTGAGATGAGCAATGCATTTAGATTGCAGTATGGTGATAGAACTGACCCTAGGTTTCTTTTGATAGAATTTGAAAACATCAAAAAGAATCCTAATGAGTTAGTACATGATTTCAACAAAAGGTTTAATAAGACCTCGAGAAGATTGCCTGATAGAATAAGGCCTTGTGATGAGTCATGTTTGATCAAATATATTAATGCAGTTGATAAAAAGGCTATATATTATTTAAGAGACAAAACCCCCACAAATTTGAGGCAGGCCTTCACCATGGCTTTGCAAATACAGAACAATATAAAGGAAATTGGGAAGCCTCCAAAGAGGGAAGCTGTAAAGCTGGTTAACCCAGAAAAACCCCAAACAAGCAAGGCTGCTGATTTGGAAGAAGTAGTGAAAACTTTGGTAGGGGCTGTCAAGGAGATCTCCTCTAAGCTAGCCTGAGCTGAGAAAGGAATTGGGTAGAGCTCACAAGGTCAGCACAAGCAACAAGGCCGAGACATGTTTAAAAATCACCAAAGATTTGATGACAAAGGCAAGGGACCTGTTGGATTTGGAAATAGATAGCTCCAAGGAAAAGAAAATAGAATTGTGCCTGATCCTTTGGCTACTAGAGTTGCTGTGGTGGAGGAAATAGATGTCATTGATTGGTGTGAAAATTTTTTCATGCCTCATGCTCCTTGTGAAGAAGATCAGTAAGAAGAAGAAGAACCTGATGATGATGATAATGATGTCTGCATGATGGGTTATTCCACCAGCTCATAACAAGGGGAAATCTCTACTAAGGTGATAAGTTCTAGAACTTCTACCACTTTTTGGGACTACATTCATAGGGTACATGTTCTTCCCCATTCTCATAATTTAGAAGTTGATAATGTATAAGCTTTTGAATTACCCAATAATGAATTTGAATATTTAAGGGATTTGATGATAAAAAATATGATGGAGGAATCCCATCTGAGGAAGATAGATAGTTGTTAATGAATGTTGTTGTGGCCCAAGAGAAAAAATATAACACAAGAAGTAAGACTGTCAAAGGAGAAGGACCTCAAGTCAATCCTAAAGCTCCCTTACTTTCAAACATTCCTAATTAGGCCCCCAAGAAAGATACATATGTCAAAATCCCTGCAGTTCCAAACAAGAATCATACTCCTCCCCATGCCCAAATTGTCAAGAATCTTGTGCCATCTAATGAGTGTGTTGGCTTTCCTTCCATTACTTCCTTGCCAAGCAATGTCCCATATGATATTTCCTAAGTGTTAAGTCAAATAAAATTCTTTATCCCCAATTTTTTGAGTGGATTAGGATTCCTGAGCACAAAAGGAGAGCATTTGAATACTTGGGGTTGAAAGAAGAGAAGACTGCCCTACACAGAAATATAAATATTGTGGAGACTCCTCCAATTATTGAAGAACCAGAAGCACCACCAGCATCATAAGAGGTAGATGAACCACCTAAGGTCTATTTGGGAACATCCTTGGTAGACTCTCAGATGAATTTGGATCCATTCTTCACCACTGTGGTTATTAAAGATAGGTTGCTCCATAATTGTATGTTTAACTCACGGGCATCATACAATGTCATGCCTCTAGAAGTCATGAATGAGCTGAATATTAAGGTAAAAACAACATATGGTAAGTGCACTGCCATGGACTCTAGAGAAGTGTCAATGGTAGGATTTGTGAAGGGTTTGGTAGTGTAGCTTGCAAGCATACCCAGGTAAAAATTTGTAACTTGATGTTGTCATAGTTGATTGCCCAGCCAAGTGGGGCATGCTACTCCCAATAAAATGGGCTGCAAGTGTTGGTGGGAGTGTCAAAATGGATATTTCCTATCCTACCATTCCAATTGAGGGCAGCCTTGTTAGGTTGTATGGAGAAAAGAAAATGTTGCATCTTATTGAGGATCCCAATAATGCTTCCTATGAGGTATTGTACACAAATGTGGATGTAGACAACTTTGTGGGATTTTCTGATGGAAGGGAGCACAAGATTGAAGAATGCAAATTCCTTGAACAAGTGGGTTCTCCTTGGACCCTATTGTTTGATGGAGCTTTCTCTAGGTTTGGGAATGGTGCTGGTGATGTTTTTCTTTCTCCAAGTTAGGAAAGATTTGTTTCTCCTTCAAGCTAAACTTTGAATGCACTAACAACATTGCTGAGTATGAGGCACTGTTTCTAGGTTTAAGAATTTCTTGGAAATATGGTGTCAAGGACATTATAGTCAAAGAAGACTCAGAATTAATTACAAACAAGTCAGAAAATTGTATGCTACAAAGAACCAGTGAATGAAACAGTACAAGCATGCAGTTTGGGACTTCATTGAGATGTTTGATTCATTCAACATTGTGCATCATGATAGGAAATTTAATGACTTGGCTAGAAAACAAACTTGCAATGTTGGGGTCTCATTTTGAAAATTGCACAATGTCCCCATATTGTGAATATGAGGTTGAGGTTTTGACAAGACCTTCTATTCCTGAATAACATCAAGCATTGGCAGGTTTTTGATGATGATGCTCAAATCAGAAGATTTCTTGAAAACAACGGAGAATTTTTTGATCAAAGTATTGATTGGGAGCCAATGGTATGTGCAACAGAAGGAAAGGAGACCTTGTTTGGCAAGGGTATCATCTAGATGAAGACCAACACTATTCCTAGAGGGCTAGTGGCTCTTGAATCCAATTTTGATAATGTTGATCACATTGTTAATAGATGTTTGGAAGCCTCAAGGGATATTGAGGAGCATGATCTTGGTACAGAGGAGAAGCCAAGGAAAATTTGGTTAGGAAGTAATCTCAGCAAGGAGGAGAAATAATCATACATCCAATTGTTGAAAAAATACCAAGATTGCATGGCTTGGACCTACTCCAAACTAAAGGCATACAAAGAGGACCTTTTTTAGCATGAGATCCCCTTAGAATCTAATGCAAGACTATTCAGGTAGAATCAGAGGCCAATTAATCCACTTCTATCTCTTAAAATGCAAGAGGAACTGAAGAAACTAAGAGATGGAGGGATTATCCAGCCCACAAGATATTCCTCTTGGGTGGCAAACCTAGTACAATTCAGAAATAAAAATGGTGACATCAGGTTGTGTGTGGACTTTAGGAATCTGAACAAAGCTTCAATGAAGGAAAACTATCCTTTACAAACATGGAGCACATGTTCCAGTTAGTGACTGGTTCTGAGTTACTTTCCACCTTGGATGGCTTCTCTGGTTATAACCAAGTTGTGGTGAAGGAATCAGAAAGGATCAAGACAACCTTCACTACTCCTTGGGGGACCTATGTTTATGTCAGGATGCCCTTTGGTCTGATGAATGCTGGAGCCACCTTTCAAAGAGCAATGGATGTTGCTTTTGCTGGTTACATCAATGAATTTATCGTAGTCTATCAAGATGATGTAACTATATTTTCTAGATAGAGAAGTGATCACCTACTGCACTTGGAGAAGATGTTGATAAGATGTAGAGAATATGGCATCTCACTCAATCCAAATAAATGCCATTTTGGAGTGTAGAAGGAAAAGTTTCTTGGTCACATAGTGTCACAAGAGGGAGTGATGATTGATCCAGAAAGAGTAGAAGCCATCAACAAGGTCCCAATCCCAAAGACTAAGAAAGGAATTCAGTCCTTTTTTGGGTCAAATAAATTTCATTAGAAGATTCATATCAAAATTTGTTGAGCTGACCATTCCAATTCACTTCCATGCTAAAGAAAGACCAGGTCATCAAATGGGAGGAGGTTTCCATCCAAGCTTTCAATGGGATTAAAGAGGCACTCAAGCATGCACCTATGCTGGCAACTCTAGATTATAAGAAGCCCTTTCAACTATTCTCTTTTACTTCAGAGAACACTATTACTTCTGTCTTACTACAGAAGGATGATGAAGGGGTTGAAAGGCCCATTTCCTTTTTCAGTAAGGCCTTGTAGGGGTTTGAGCTTAAGTACACTATCATGGAAAAGCAGGCATTTTCCTTGGTAAAAGCAACAAAGGTTTTCAGGCCTTATATTCTAAGTTCAAAATGTTGTTTCTTATGTTCCCCATACCATGGTAAAAGACATCTTGTTAGAGATGGAAGTCTCAAGAAAAAGATGTAGATGGGTGAACAAATTGCAAGAATATGATATGGACATCAAACCATGAAGTTGGTGAGAGGTTTGGGCTTATCTAAGCTTATGGAAGAGAGAAACTTGCAAAATATTGAGGTAAATGAGGTAGAAGAAGAAAGGGTAGGTGTTTTTGAAGCATTGATGAATTCTGAGTGGTACAAGGATGTGATGTTTTACCTCAGACACCTAAACTTCCCTGAGCATTTAAGTAAGAACCAAAAGAGAGCCCTTAATTTGGCTTCCCAAAAATATGTCATCACTGATTATGGGTTAGCTTGGAAGAACCCAGAGGGAGTCCTCTTAAGGTGCATTACTGAAGAAGAAGCCCCCAAGATAATTGCTGACCTCCATGGAGGAGTTTTTGGGGGGGCACTTTGCTGTAAGAGTCACAGCACATAAGATCCTGAGGGCTGGTTATTGGTGGCCAACTCTTTTCAAGGATGCAACCTTGTTGGTTAGAAGATGTGAAAGCTACCAATTCTTCTCTAGTAGACTGAAAGCTTCAGGCTCCCTCCCTTTGCATCCTGTGTCAATTGAAGCTCCATTCAAGAAATGGGGAATGGATTTCATTGGTGAAATTTCAGACCCTTCAAGTGCTAGCCAAAAGTGGATTCTTGTAGCAACTGATTATTTTAATAAATGGGTGGAAGAAATCCCCACCAAGAAGGCAACACACAAAGTTTTCATTGACTTTGTGTTGAACAACATCATCTACAGGTTTGGGGTGCCAGTCAAGATTGTAACTGATAATTCCATGAGCTTTAGAGCTAAACCTTTAGTGGAAATGTGCAGGGAGTATGGAATCAACTTAACATATGCCTCCAATTACAATCCCCAAGGAAATGGACAAGTTGAGTCTAGTAATAAAATTTTGTTGAAGATCATCAAAAGAACATTGGAGCAGAACAAGAGAAAGTGGGGTGAAAAGTTGAAGTTTTCTATTTGGGCTGATAGGATCACTGTCAAGAGGTTCACTAGAAAGAGTCCATTTGAGTTGGTGTATGCGACTCATTCCCTGCTACCCCTTCATATGAAATTATCTTCTTATCAGTTCATCCAGTAGCTAGAAGATCAAGAGGTAGGTCCTTATGATGCTCATATTAACCAGATTGTTGAGCTTGATGAAGAGAGGAGGGAATCCCACCAGAGGCATATAAAGTTCAGAGAGAAATTGAAGAATTTGTTTAACAAGAAGGTCACTCCCAGAGCCTTCAATATTGGAGATCTTGTGCTGCTATGGGATAGCAGACATGAGGATAAGAACAAGCATGGCAAGTTTGACTCATTATGGATGGGCCCTTACTCTATTGATATCAGGATTGGTGAACACACCTTCTTCCTTAAGGACTTAAATGGTGAACTACTCGAATTGCCTATTAATGGCTGGAATTTGAAGCATTTCTTGGATTGATTCCCCTGAATCAAGGAAAAATCTTTTGTATAGTGTATAGTTTGTTGTTTATTGTTCCTTGTTTTTGTGTTTTTTTCTCGTTCTGGTCCTCGGTGACCTATTTTTGTCAGTTTATCTTTCTATTTTTTAAGGTGGCTCTATTTCTATGCTCTCCAAGATGACTCCATTAGCCCAATGGATATTTTGGAACTTGGTCTACTTTTGTTCTTGTGGCACTCACAGGGAGTGCCCATCCCCGAGTCGGAGCTTGTGTTGGTGCTTAAAATAGTCTCATCCCATTTGTTCCTTTGAAAAACTTACTGATTTACAGTCTCTATCATTTTCTCCTTCCCCGTGTTGTGCCTGGTTGATCCTTGTGGCCATTTTTAATTGTTTCCTAGGTTGTAAATCTCTTAGGGTTTTGTATTTTGTGTTTCCCGTGCTCTGTTTAATTACAAACTCAGTTTCCCCCATGTTTTCTATTCTCCACGGTAGGGATTCATCTTCCCTATCTTTTCTACCCTAAGTACTTGAAGAAGAATGAATTGATGTGTCCCTGAGGAACATATTTGAGCCTTGTAACATTCCTAAACTTTCTGTCCTCGAAGAAAATTTCATTCCCTAGCTCAAATGGCTCATTTTTCTATTTTTTATGGTTTGACGGGTGTTTCTCTTGGTCAAATTTGCATCCTAGCATCTATAGGGGACGTGGAATATTTTGGTTGTGACATGGCTCATTTGGATACTTAGAAAAATTCATAAAAATCCTCAACTCAAAATGTGTCCACATGGAGGCATGATGCTCATTTGAAGATCTACTTTTGGGTTTTGCTTTAGAGTAGTATTGGGAGGACACATGGAGGCTTCCACTGCTGGGCCCAGACTTAGACAAATTTTTATGCAGTTGGAGTAGTTTGGTTGAACAGGACATGTGGCGAGCTTGCACTCATTTAGGGTCTCCACTTTGGACACCATCTTGAAGTTGCGCCATGGAGACACATGGAGGAACCGCGCATGTTTGGGGACCAGCCCTTGAGTTTCATTCTAAAGAAGCACCAGGCTGACACGTGGAGGCCTCTGCTCACTTTGCATTTTACTTAGACTTTTCAATGGCCAAAAGGAGACTACCTCAGAGCATGACACGTGGTGCCTTCTAGTGAGCTTCAAGCATTCAGGAAAACCTTGTCGGAACAGGACACGTGGTGAGCCTACGCTAATTTAAGGTATCAAATTTTTGGGACCGCCTCAAGGTGCACCATGGTGACACGTGGTAGTTTGAAAAGCCAAAGAGGCAGGCCATCAGAGGCAACTTGGATTTTTTCCCCTTAAGGATTAAAATTTCAAAATGGCCTCAAGCCCGATGAAGGAAAAAGGTCAATGTTTTACCTCGGTCAATGGCAGAGGTGTAGGGCTCTAGGGGGAAATTTTCAAAAAATTCCTTTTGGGAAAAAGGGGTCAAAAGTAAAAAAGGAAGCGCGTGGGTCTCGCTCCTATCATATTGGGACACGATGTCAGGCTCGGTTCCCAAGGGTGGAGCTGCGGGGAAAATTTGGAAAATTTTCCCTTTTATTTCCAAAAAGAGAGAGAGTAAAATGGTAGAATTTGAGTGTGGTTCCATTCCAATCATATTTGGAAACATGTCAGGCTCATATCCTGAGGGCTGAGGTGCAGAGTAAAATGGAATTTTTTTCCATTTTTTCAAAAAGGTTGTAAAAATTCAAGGGAATCCCTTGGGTCTATTCTAAAGGTCGAATCTACCACGTGGATGGCTCAAATTCAAAGTAAAGATCAATGGCTGTTTTGAGTCTAAATCTAATTTTCCCCCTTTTTCTATGAAACACGTCAAGAAGTGTGAGTCTCCATGATTTCTTGGTCTTTTCTACACGCCAAGCAGAGAAGGAAGTTAATGTTGATATCTAAAGTTTGGTGGGAAGATATGGAGGATGCCTTTCACCATTAAAATGGTCTGACTTTCGTGCCCGATCAGATTTTCCATTTTTTTTCCTCTCCTTAAGCACGCAAACGGGCCATATTTGATAGATTAGGAGTGGAAGTGGTTGGAAAATTAAAGGAAGAAGACCAAAGGAGGAGTTGAATGCAGGAGGCATTCGATGAAATCTACCCCCTCGAGCACCTGGAGAATTCTTACATATTTGATTATGAGAATCACAAAAGAATCATGGCAAGCACTGGTGCATTTAACATTTTTATTATTTTGGGGAGAGGGGAATCTATTGTAAATGCTATAAATGGCACAAATTTTTCATGCAAATGGTTAGGAGTTTTTTGGAAAGGTCAGAGACTGATTTTTCTAGCAGAAAAGGCTTGAAAGAGCCCATCCCTTTTGAGAATCCATCCAAGAAGCTTGTATATCTCTCTTTGTATCAAATTAAATTGTGTCAAGGTGGTTGCAAGTGTACAGCCATTGACAAGCTTTGAGATTGTTCTATAAACTTTCCCTTGCTGATAAATTTTGTCAAACTTGAGTTATTCTATGTTAATATTGAGTAAAGTGTATTTATTTCATCTATGAATGCATGAAAATAGTTGTTCTTGTTTTTGTTGCAATCTTGTATCAAGGTATCAAGTCCAATCACATAGGTCTCAATCCTTGTGATAGTTTAGTGGCATCTGTAATTTCATTTCTCAGAAGAGCCTTCATCTGGGAGCACGAGATAAATGGTTTAAAATCACTTTTCTTTCATTTTGTTGACAAAGATTATCTGTAAGCCTCTGGGTATACCTAAGGTGTGGTTTGGTTTGAATCTTGGTGCTTTATTCAGTTTTCTAACTTGAGCCTTCGTGATAAAATCCCATAGGTTGTGTGAAAGAGTGCAATTTGGGCCTCCATTTGCACATATTCTAGTTAAAGAAACATTTTAACTCTTGTGGCATTTTGTTGTTTGAATCTTTCCATTTTGCATAAGCTCTCAAGGATCTGGTGAGTCAAGTTCATCCTGTCTCCCTCCCACCAAAATATCATTCAAAAACAACTAATCATAGCCATACTACCCCCTGTTTTTCATGTGTGTATGCAAATGCAAAATCCCCATCACCTAAACATGCAGAAGCAAATCAGGGTCTCAAATGTATTTAGTAACCTTTGCCTTATTGTGAAAGTATCTCCATGATCTGGAAGTGACAACTCGTGAGAGTCAGATCTGGTGTGTTGATCATATTTTCCCCAAGGCATTCTCTATAAAATTATGCAAAAGAAAGGTACTTGCATCTCCTTTCAAATAACATAGGTTACAAAGTAGGTTATCTTACCTTGGTTGAAAGGCACAACCTAAAATAGTTAGGATAAGATCATATCTTTTTAAGGTGTTACCCATCTCTCTATAACATGTAAGTAACAAAGGGACAGTTAGATTTCCTCCTCTGCTACAAAACGACATATATTTATGATTTGGCTACCTCTAAGCTCCATGTTGAATCAGTGTTGCTGCTTGGCTTGAAAAAGAGAACAAATTTGGGTACCAACACAAATTATAGAATATAGAATTGGAAGATGTGCATTGTGATAGTTTTAACATGATTTGAAGAAATTGTTTATGTTTAATTTTACTCTCTCCACTTATATTTATGCTAATTTTACTCTCTCCACTTTATATGTTAATACTTTCCACTTTAAAAATTTAAGAATAGATACGAATTTAAGTTCAACATATTGTATTTAATTTATTTTAACAGGGGAAGATGTGCATTGTTACAACCTTTATATAAGTGTTATCCAATTTTGCCCCTCAGGTAAAATTGGAAAAACATGACCTTACACACACAAAAAAAAGAAGGGACTGATTCAGTCATGGGAGCTTACATTTTGAGATTAGATGAATAGGTTTAAGAGAAATGAGCACATTGTAGAGGATTACGAGAAAGGAATAATCTCTGAAGTCCAAAATTCAGACTTCAGAGGTGGAGCCATTTGGAGGTGGGCTAGGGTCAAATTTAGGGAATGCGTGGAAAGTAGCACATAAAGTTAAAAACCATGAGGTTCAAAATTCATACTTTGGGATTTCAAAGGTTCGGATGTTTCGGTGAGCACGGGTAGGTGAACAGTGTAAAAATCCCCAAAATCCCAAACTTCTGAAACCTAAAGTTTGAATTTTAAAATTCAGTCTTTTGTAAATACAAAGTTCAAAGTAGGGTCGAAGAGTTTGGAAAACCCAAATCCCAAAGTCTCAAAAACACGAACCCCGAAGTCCCAAAAATTTGAACCCTGAAACCCGCAAAACTGTAAAGGTCTAAAACCGAAAGTCCAAATTTTGGACTTCGAGGTTTTGGCAATTCAGAACATCGAATTCCTAGAGCATGAAAATCATAACTTGAAGTCTAAAAACCGAAGTCCTAATTTTAGACTTTGGGCTTTCGGAGTTTCAGAGGTTTCACATGCCCAGTGAGATGAATAGTAACATCAACTTTTGAAGTCAAAATTTCAGATTTCAGAGGTTGCGATGCATTTCAAAGTCTAAAGAAATAGAGTTAACCACTCACATTTTCACAGAATGGCACCCTCATCTTCAGATGGCCATAACTTTTGACTGGGAGCTCAGATTTGCACAAGATAAGAATTTTATGAAATACGGTCCACCATCTTAGAGGTTGTTTCCAAATTTCTCACCTACCAAAATGACGAAGCTATGGGCTTCCTTTCTTTCCCAACAAGGAAAAGTACATGGAGGTATGGGTTTTTTAGTGGCCCTCATCAATTGTTGCATGTGATTTGAATGCATTTTTTTGTGGTTGTAGCATGATTTTGAATTCTTCTCCCCCTTCTCTCATTCTTTTATATAATGTAAAGATGGGCATTGTTCTAATGTATGATTATTTTTATTTGCATCGTCCCTTCTTCTCTTGTCTATAAGTGAACTTGTGGATTTCAAATCTCTCATTCAAGTTGTAATGCAAATTTTTTACTCTTGTACTTTATAATGTACTCTATCAAATCTACTAGGAAATAATATAAGTCTATGGATGAATTTCAACCCTCTCTTGTATTTTCATCCTTCTTAATCTAATTTTGGTTTCAATCTTCATGCAAAGTAGGTGTTCAACATTCCTTTTGGTGCATCACCTCTGTAGTCTAGGTTTAATTTCTTCCAGTCTTCTTAACCTTGTTTCCTTGTCAAGATCGAGTAGATTATATGGTAGATCCTCTAATATTTGGATGTGTGCATCAAAATAGAGGGATAGGAACCGGCCTTCATTTGGAGAGATTTCTTGATTGTAAATTCCCACAGTTTGGGAAGGCTCCATGTTATACAATCACAATGATGGTATTAATCCTTCAAATTTCAAAAATTCAGGGGTGATGTGATTTCGAAATAACAAGAAGTTGTGCACATTTATAAAGGCAAGAAGTCCATTCTCATACAAACAAACATTTTTTTTTTAAGTAATTAATAATTTTATTATACTAGTTGGAATATCTCTTGCAAAGCCAAGTGCTTCACTACATACCCCTGAGGAGGATCAATCCTTATGTAGTTCTCATCTTAATATATATATATATATATCCATTCTCATGTAGTTTATTTTATATTGTTAGGAATTAATATTTAGTTATAGTGAACATTTAAATAATATTATTGTGTGTGATGAGTTGTATTTACAACTCATGTAGATATCTCTTAGAGAGATTCTAGGAGTGAGGGAATAGAGGGATAAGGTGAGAGATTATGGGGAGATCTATTTGATATGCGTTGACTCCATCATTATAGGAGATCAAAGTATTATTTATTGTAACCTCTCTATTAAATATATCATCCCGAATGAATTCATTTCTTATTATTATAATTCGGTGCTCACAAAATAGTGGTTTTTCCTGAGTTAAACCTATTTGTTTAAAACATTTGGTATCAGAGCCTATTACGTCCAGGAGCCAAGGTAATATAGCTTATTTATCACAAAATCTATTTGGTATTGGTTAAGGTATTATGGCATAGCTTGAGAATACCATAGAAACCTATCATATCATTGATAAGCATGTGAATTATGAGACTATCATTCAGTATATGGTTCTATCAAATCCCAGTAGTTTAGCATAATAGTGTATATGGATCATGAGTCAGGCCATTCAAACCTTCAATGATTAAAGCTCGGTATTGCAGAAGGCTATGTGGATTTGGAATACTACGGTGCTTCAAAGACCCCCTCATGGAAATTAATGGATGCATGATTACGACCTGTACACTTCTTTGATTTGAGTCTATAGTAATTAATTATGAAACCTATAATCTTGAGTCTTAGTATTCAATGAAATTTTGTGGTTGGGAATATTAATTTTGAAACCTACATGCACATGTATGTCAGTGGTGGTGCGTCTCAATTCTACTCATCCAGACGCACGAGGACCATAGAGGTAATGTCAATCGTCATGTGCACATGGATATATGTTTGTTTTTTAATTGCATAGCCTATAGTTTTACATATTCTATAGGTTGTGAAACTATAACATACAATACTATAGTGATCTATAGTTATTTGACATTGTATTATGTCAATTGAGTGTTTAGAAACCTAGTATTAAATAGTTTATTATAAGTCTAAAGCAAATGTATTGTGCTTAGCTTATAGAAATTATTTAAATTAGATTATTTCAAACTAGAGGTGAAACTATATATTCCACAACAATATAATCGATATAATTTATAATGAATAGCCTTTGGATATATTAGAAATTTAACTATTGTATTGTAAAAATAAAGTAAAATCGGGTGCATTATCAGTTGAAACTGACACCCTTAACAAGAAATTAAAAAAAAAGACACATTATCAGTTGAAACCGACATCTCAATTGAGGGGGTGTATTATTATCTAAAGAGCTTCATTGCATAACTTTCTAAGTAAGTAGTGACAAGATGGAGGCTAGAGGGAACAAAGGCATGAGAATGATTTGCGACCTCTCATTAGGTACCATCGATGAGGTCACATAAATGATTTGGTGGCTGTGTTTTTCAATTGTATGGTGAGTGTTTGTTTTCAGCGTGTTGTTGAGAAATTAAAACACATATGATTATGTGTTCACATGTAAGATTGAAATTCCAAATGTAGTTCCTTTAGGTGTTGTGATGTGGCATGGAAGATGCAGAATTGTGAGACTTTTTTTACAGAAGGGAAGCTTGACTAGATATCCTCTGACTATAGAGATCCTCTGATTGCTTTCCTTCTTTATGAAGATGAACTGCCAGTGAAATGCCAAGTGCATTCTTTTCATGGAGTAAATGCAGTATACGTTCCTTCGCATAGTTGTGGTCATGCGTAGCAAGTTCCAGAAAACAAGATCTAGATAGCAATTGCAGAAATTTGTCATACTCATGTCTTCAGGTGCTACTTGCCCCATGTTCACACTAAGGGGGTGAATGTTAGGAATTACTATTTAGTTATTGTGAAAATTAAATAATATTATTGTGTGTGATGAGTTGTATTTACAACTCATGTAGATATCTCTTAGATAGATTCTAGGTGTGAGGGAATAAAGGGATAAGGTGAGAGATTGTGGGGAGATCTATTTGATATGCGTTGACTCCATCATTATAAGAGACCAAAGCATTATTTATTGTAACCTCTCTATTGAATATATCATCCCGAATGAATTCATTTCTTATTATTATAATTTGGTGCTCATAAAATAGTGGTTTTTCCCGAGTTAATCTTATTTGGTTACAACATATATAACTATTAGAATAAGAATAGAGATAAATTTAAGTCCATGTAGTTTTCTTATATAACAACTAGATGAAAAATCAGGATTTACAAAGTTTTGTTTTTAGGCATCCATTGGATGTTGCCCATAAATAATATAAAAATGATGGGAAACATACAATGGAATCCAAGAAATAAATAACACTAGTAAATTTATTAAAAAGGAAGCAACATTACATCCCATTGAAAAGGTATAGTGTTGCATAACGTAGAGTGGACAAGGAAACTAACGCTTGTTAAATCAAGTGATATGTATTGTTATTTTGTAGGAGCTACATGGCAATGCCCAATATCAATTTTGAATGAATTTTCATCAAATAAAAAAATATGGATATTTTCAAAAATTTTGAGCTTGTTTTAATAATCATTTATCTTTTGCAGATGACTTCACCTCTTGAAAGTGTGATTCTGAAATGTATTTTTCTAGCATAAATAATTATCGTCCTATGAGCATGGTAAACATAGTTTTGTCTTCGGAGCATGGTAAAATTTTTTTAATGTAATTTTTCATTGGCCCAATTCCTTATCCATGTTCATGCGGTGGGAAATAGATGAACCAAATGAGCCTTACGTAGTTCTATTATTATTTTTATATTGTTACTAACATTTTGGCTAGAGTAACCTTTGTGGAACCAAGTGTTGACACTGCCAAGTGTTGTACTACATAACCTCAAGAGGGATAAATCCTTATGTAGTTCTATTATTTAGTTTTAGAATGGTAAGAAAATATTGAATTTAATCATTTTGGTTGGACTAAGAATTTCGTATTTTGTATTTAATTGTCTCATTTTGGTTGTTATTTGTTTATTTTTTTGACATAGTTTATTTATTAATTAAAGGTAATTGTTTAGAAACATGTCTTCCATTGCAAAATGAGGAGAGGCCCATTGTAAAACAAATTAATCTTCATGTCAATCCCATTATAAATGGCAAGATTCCCATTATCGTATAGAAAACGTAGAAGACCAAACAAAATAAGAGTAGATGTTTAGAATGGGCATATGTCCATTCTCAAATAATAATCATAGAAGAATTGTGGGAATTTTTAATCTCATATAAAACATTGACGAACAAAATATAGAAGATCAATAGATGTTTAGATGAGGCATATGGAAGATAAATATTATTTTGTTTTAGAATTGGGAAATGCCCATATAACATATACAAATCATGAAAAGAGATTGACTCATAACAGAAGAATTTACTTTTTTTAAAAATTGAAGATAAGTTTTAGATATACTTCTAACACTTATTTGTTGATTTATTATGAGATGAAGAATATCATCTAGCTTTTTTTCTTCTGTATTCTGATCTACGTATGAAGATAATGGAATATTTTTTTATCTTTTGTATTTATTATGTGTTTTAAGAATATCACTTTAATATTTTGTAAGACTTGTATAGTATTATCCTCCATAGTTAATGCATCTAAATATGACCGTTTCTCACATGTTTCAGAGTCTTAACAAGATCATTCCCTTGAAAAAATATATAAATACAAAGACAAATGGTAAATAATTTAATGGATGTGAATCGTTTCCATGTGTGTATATATATAAGTATCTACATTTTTATGAAATAAGGTTAGCCCAAAGAAGAAGGACCTAGGCAGGGTTACTTATTTTCCGAATTAGGTGGCCTAGGTTCCTAGGCCTAGATGGGTTGATAAACTATGCAAGATGATTTGGGCAGGTTTGCTAGCCAGATGAGCTCGGCAGGTAAGTTGACATTTTGAGTTGCCCATATGAGCTAATTTTCTTAATTGGCATTCGAGATGGGTGGGCAATCTCACCTGTCGAGAAATGTAATATTAAATGATGTATCTAATGAGAAAATTACAGTTCTCATAATTGAAATCATATAAGAAGAAAAAAGATAAAATACATCTTGTTTTTTAATGGACAGTTTCACATTCACACAACCTTCATAGAGTACTTGTTTACTATTAATTTGCAAACAAATTATTTATCACCTTTAATTAATTGAAGGTACTTTTTTTTCAAACATGTCTTTGAGCACCCATTGGAGGGAAATTAGCAAAATCAATGGCAATTAATTCTTTTGTTACATGGTAGAGATAATGAGGAAGATTACTATAGTTGATGATGGTAGAGATCTTGGGAATTGCAAGGTTAATCGAGGTGGACGAAGCTATCTCTTTCCTGTCCATCCTTTCCTTTTTCTTTTTAGGCTGATTGTATTTCGTAAAAATACACACACACACACACACACACACACACACACACACAACACACACACACACACACACAGAATGAATGATTTCCCATATTATCTATGAATTTAACCATTTGGGATGGGGTGTAGGGAAAATAATATTTTTTTAGAGGGTGATAATAGAATATAATTATTATTTATTACAAAACATACAATGTTTGTTTGTATGAGAATGGGATGATGCCTATTATAAACATGCAAAACTTCTATAAAAGATGTCAAAATACACAACTTCTCATTATAAAACAAAGTACCTTCCTATAGACTGTTTTGTCCTATGAAGCGGAAAATTTGAGCAATATTTCTGAGATATTATTTTTTATCTCCGCTAAATTTTTGTTAACCCTTTTCGCTTTGGGCTCCCTCTGTTTTGTACGTAATTTTTTCTTGTGAAGAACCACATTTGAAGACAATTTGAGGCATAAATTATACAACTCTTCAATGTTGAATTATTATGAGATGAAGAATATCATTTGGTTTTCTTTCCCTTATATTTTGTTTTTGGTTTAAAGATAATGCCCTATTTTTGATATTTTTTATTTTTTGATTTCGGTATTAAGAATATCATTTCAGTGTTTTGTGAGACATGCAGAGTTGTTAACCAAATATTAATTTCTAATACGGGAGTTACTTATTTTTTTAATTGAAGATAATTTTTAGAGATACTTCTAACTCTTCTATGTCATATTCCAAGTCTATGGGTATAAAGATACATTATAATGTCGTATTTTAGAATTTTTTTTATTTTTGATATGGGTTTTAAAAATATTGAAGATAAGTTTTAGGGATACTTCTTACTCTTATCTATTGTATTTTGAGTCTCTAGGTATAAAGAAAAATTACACTGTCATATTTTAGAACTTTTGTATTTTTGATATGGGTTTAAAAAATATCACTTCAAAAGTTTCTAATACTTGCATAGTTTTTATCCTCGATGGTTATAAAATATTACATCTAAATATGATTATTTCATGCATGTTTCAGAGTCTCAATATAATCACATTCCCTTGCAAAAAAATGTATATGATTCTCCTTCTTGGTAAGACGGCGAGTTACCTAAGAAATCCACGGTAAATCATTCATGCAAATAAGGGGATTTATCTACTATGTTTTTACCTAATTACAATGTGGGCTTACTACTTTGGAGGCATTGTTTGGTTGCTGAATTGGGCATGACAGTTGATCGCAAAATAAATGATATATTTTTTTCAAGATCAATTTTCCTCAAGCTTAGATAATATTAACAAAAGTAAAGAATTTTATGTCGATGGTGAATCATTTACAAATTGGCCTTGCATCAATGGTTAATCATGTAAAGTAAGGAATTTTATCCTGACTGTGACTCGTTTTTTACTTATCCTTGCAATAATAGTGAATCATGTCATGTTTGTTAGCCTTAATATCTTATGTTTCTATTTACATTGTTGAATTATTTACCACATAAAGAAGCCTAAGTTACACATGGTTTATTGTTGAAGATTAAGTGTTTCAATTCTGTTACTATTATTTTACCTTACTGAACAAAATTCTTCTATCGTATAATGTAGTGCCCACTCTTCAAAATTTATTTTTCTATGATTTTTTCTTACTTTGGATTGGAACCATAGAAATTGTTATCATATTTGATCTTTAGACATTGATAGATGGAAACTACTATATTTGATTATCCTATTTGATAGATAGTATGTATGTTTTAGAATTTTGACATGATGTGACTTGTATGATGGATTGACATACCGATATTTGATGATGATCTACAGTTAGTACTTTATGTATATACCGACTCGTTGGATTTTGGTATAAAGATTTTTTTATATGATGTAGTTAGTATTATGATTTTATTGCTAATTGATTAATTGATAGAATCGAAATATTTGAAATTTTGAATAATTGGTGAAATTACTTGATTTTAGTGATGGCTTAGTTATGATTTTTGATGATGTGAATTGATAGGTATATGTTTATTTTTTTGCCGCTATGTCGTTAATATGGCCATGATGCTAGAAAGGTATTGTTTTAATTTTTATAGGAAATTGTAACACAACAAACAAAAGGGGATAGGAGACCAACAGTGAAGGAATTTGGGGTATGGGAAACAATTCACTTAGCACCTTGTGTATTTGTATGTTGTTTGTTATATTTATATTATTAGTGGATCCCCATTGTGGGGTGGCCTCAAATGTGACATTGGGAAAATGTGTTGTTTCCATTTTTGTTTCATTTATTTTATGAGTATTTGAATTATTTTAGTATTGTGAGCCATCTCTATTTTTGTTAGTTAATGTGTTCTACTTAAGGTTATTAATCTTGATTAATTAATATAATTCGAGATGTAACCAAAGGGGGTAGTTAATGTTAGTATATTGTCCTTGATTTATGTTGGATTTGAAAGGATTTTATTACTTTTAAGTGTTGTGTACTCAACCTTTCTTGTTAAATTTTTATTTGGGCTTAAGGGCCATTTTTGGAGGCTTGTGGTACAAGTTAAGCTTGTCCCATACCTCTTAATTTCACCTACGAACTACCCCTATGGGTTATGGGGTAAAAAATAGACCCCATTATGTGATTTGTAAGGCATAAAGGTGATATTTATTGCACTCTCTTAAATGAGATTTTAATTTTGTCCTTTAGAGGTGTGGGTTTGAGTTTGTGTGTGTAAGAGGCTTGTCATTCCTCAACCACCAATTTATTGAGCTTTAGGGTTTGGATTTTGACCATGTGATGTGGAGTGAAGGAGGAATGATGTGGCATCCTACATGGAGCCACATCACCTCTCTCTCATCTCTTTTCTATTTATTCAAGTTTTTTTGATGATTATGAGATTTGATGTTTTTATTTGGACTCTTTCATTTTTTAAAGAGCTTTCTTTAAGAGTGCTTGTTTGAAGCTTTTGAGTTAGATTGTGTTTTCTTTGGACTTAGAAAGGCTTAGAGCTTGTGCTTGTTGATTTAATACTCTTGCAATGGAAACATATGGAATTTACCCATGTACTCTTATTGTTATTTTGTTGTGAAAAAAATTGTGAGTGGATGCATATTATATGTTTTTAGTTTTAGGAAAAAGAATGGCCTTTAGGTTGTGTAGGTGAAAATGGAAATTGGGATATTTTTGGAGGGATGCATAAGAGTATTGTTATGTATCTTAGGAGGGAGTTGGGTTTGGGTGTCCCACCTTTGTAGATAAGATAAATTTTTGCTTATCTTGTATGTTTTATTGAGGGAGGCATAAGAGTTGATAGAGACGTAAGAGTTATTTTGGAGGGAGGCATAAGAGTTTTGTGGGTATGTGATTGGAGTATCTTGGAGGCTTTAAGGTGGGAAATCAACCCCTTTGGGAGGCATAATGGGATCCCCATGTTGTTTCCTCTATCTTGGCTTGATTATTGAGCATTTGTGCTTGGGAAACTTGCATGTTTGTTGTGACTCTGGTATTGTTCTCATTGTGTTGAAAGTTTGTTTGAATGTTGATTGTGGAAGCCATTTAAAATTTCCTCGGTTGTATTATACCCCTCATTGTTTCATTGTTTGGAAATGGGGGCCAATGAGGAAGAAGGATTCTCCTCCTCATTGGATTATTGGTTTGGTCGAGAGTGTTTCCTACTCCCCTATTTTGTTTTTGTGTTGGATATGAAAGATAATGGTTGAGCTCTAGTGATGTTTTTTGATTTAGTTGTATTTGGAAGAAGGTAAGAAGGGGTCCTACCATTGTAATTTTTTTTCCATATTATTTTCACTTAAAGCAGAAGGATTGTAATATTGCTTTTTAAAAGAGATATTCTTGAATATTATATTTATAAAATTTGTTATGTTAGCCCCTTTTCTGTAGAATGAAAGTGGAGAGCTTGTAATTTATTATTTAATATTTTTAAAAAAAAGGGACTATCATATTGTAAATAATGAACCAAGTTCTTGAGAAAACATTGCATTGTTATCTAGTTATAATTCTAATATTCTAATGGTTGGAAGGAAGGACTTGAAATTTGTATTCAAATGGGAAATGGATTTCTTTCAAAACTGGAAAATAAATCAAAACTTGTTTTTGATTTTCTTTGGTGAAATGGTTGAGTTATAATTGGAAGAAAGTATGTAAGTAGTACTTGAAATAGATATGATTCTTGTTGTGAAAGGAAAAGAGATACATTTTTATTTTCATAGTAAAAGTAAACATATTGAAATGTTATAAATTTTAGTCAACCTCATACTAAGTTATATGAAAAGGGCAAATAGACATTTAGTGTTTTAGAAAAATGAATATATATATTCTCTTCATTATTTGTATTGGGTTGGATAAGAAAAGTAATTAGTTTCTCTATTTCACCTATAAATAAATTGATAGAAATTTTACAATCTTCTTTCTAATATTTCACTATACAAATGAATTGAGTGAATTTTTTAATTTTTAGGTAGAACAAATTATACTTGGAAATCTAATAAATATACTCATATAAATATATATACTTTATACTCATAAATATACTTGACAAAATTATTGTATAAGGTAAGGTGTGTGTGTGTGTGTGTGTGTGTATAGTAAAACTTATATATAAAAAAATACATCTAAATAAAATTAAACAAAGGCCAAATGACGGTGGCATTGTATTGGGTTATTATTTAAAATTTTTGGGGGAGGAGGGGGGAGGCCGCCGACCCCACCCCCCGACCCATATGTAATATATGGATGGGGAGTGGGAAAGGAGACATTCCACCCCTCCCCCCACCATATTAAACCAAAAAAAAAATTGCGTCCTCTTAATAAAATATAAACCTTGCATATTTTTAGGTCGCGGCTTTACCTTAAACACATTGTTATATATTTAATAAAATGCACAACCGTGGCTATTTAAATAATCTATATATATATATATATATATATATATGCATATATATCAATGAATATATAGGTTTATCCTAGGCCTCCACCCTAATCCGAGTATTTTTAGGGTTATAAAATATATATAATCCTGGGATAAACCCTATATTTTTTATAGGCCACGGGTTTAGCTTAAAGACAATGTTACATAATTTTTAAAATGCACGGTTGTGGCTATTTAAATAATCAATATATATATACATAGATATATATATATATACATAGATATATATATATATATACATATATATATATATATATACATATATATATATATACATATATATATATATATATACATAGATATATATATATATATATACATAGATACATACATATATATACATATATATATACATATATATAGCATATATATATACATAGATATATATATAGATATATATAATCTATATACATATATATATATAGATATATATATATATATATCCAATATATATATCTATGTATAATATCTATGTATATCTATGTATAGATCTATGTATATATATATAATATATATATCTATGTATAATAAAATATCTATGTAATATATATATATCTATGTATATAATATATATATCTACTCTCCTGTGATCTCTATTCATGTGGTTATTCTATCTAATCTCTCTGTCTATCCTATATCGCATCTATGTCTAGATATCTCGCTCTATGTCTCTATATATCTATCTCTATGTATCTATATAATATCTCTCTCTCGCTCTATCTCTCTCTACTATCCATATCTCTATCTCTCTCTCTCCTTCGCTCTCTCTCTCTCTCTCCCTCGCTCTCTATCCTCCTCTCCATCTACATATATATATATATATATACACATAGATATATATATATACATATATATATTATAATATACAATAGATAATATATATATATATAATATACATAGATATATACATATAATATACACATAGATAATACATAGATATATATAGATATATATATATATATTATATAATATATATATTATATATATATATATATATATATATATATATACAATATACATTTTATATATCAATGAATATATAGGTTTATCCCAGGCCGCCACCCTAATCTGAGTATTTTAAGATACACACACACACACACACAACACACACATACATATATACATATATATACACACACTAAAACAAACCTCATATTGTATATTCACCATGTAAAACCAGATCTAAAAATGGGGAAAAAATGGCCATACCCAAATAGGGTAAATGGAAATAAAATACAAAATAACAAATAATAATATGAACAAACCCTAGGAGAGGGTTACAACTAAAATATGAAAAATGAAAATGAAAATGAAATTTTTTTGAAATAGTGAAGGAATTTGGGGGTTTTGGAAACATATCACCTTGGAAAATTGTGTATTTGTATGTTGTTTGTTGCTATATTTTTTAGGTGGTCCCCATTGGCGGGTGGCCTCAAATGTGACCTTGGGGAAAATGTGTTGTTTATTTTTTTTGCTTCATTTATTTTTTGAGTATTGAATTATTTTAGTATTATGAGTCACCTTTATTTTTGTTAGTTAATGTGCTCTATTTAAGTTTATTAATTTTGATAAATTATTATAATTTGAGATGTGACCAAAGGGGTATTTAATGTTAGTAGATTTTCCTTTATTTATGTTGGATTTGAAAGGATTTTATTACTTTTAAGTGTTGTGTACTCAACCTTGCTTGTCAAATTCGAATTTGGGCTTAAGGGAAAATTTTTGGAGGCTTGTGGGACAAGTTAAGCTTGTCCCACACCTCTTAAGTTCACCTACCAACTACCCCTATGTGTTACAAGGTCAAAAAAGAACCCATTGTATGATTTGTAAGGCAAAAATGTGATATTTATTACACTTTATTACATGATATTTTAATTTTTTTCCTTTGGAAGGGCGGGGTTTGATTTTGTGTGAAAGAGGCTTGTCATTACTCAACCACAAATTTCTTGAGATTTGGGGTTTGGGTTCGACCATGTGATGTGGAGTGGAGGAGGAATGATGTGGCATCCTACATGGAGCCACATCACTTCTCTCTCCTCTCTTTTCTATTTGTTAAAGTTTGTTTGATGATTTTGGGGTAGGATGTTTTTATTTGGACTCTTGAATTTTTTGAGGAGCTTGCTTTTAGAGTGCTTTTTTGAAGCTTTTGAGTTTGGTTGTGCTATCTTTGGACTTGGAAATGCTTGGAGCTTGTGCATTGGGATTTGATACTCTTTTAATGGCAAGGTAGGGACTTCACCCATGTATTATTATTACTATTTTATTGTGCAAATGATTGTGAATGGAAGATTATTGTATGTTTGTAATTTTGGGAAATAGAATGGCCTTTAGGTTGTGTAGGAGAAAATGGAAATGGATATATTTTAGGTAAGAAGAAGAGTATTGTTGTGTATCTTAGAAAGGTGTTGGGTTAGGGTGTCCCACCTTTGTAGATAAGATAAATTTGTGCTTATCGTGTCTGTTTTATTGAGGGAGGCATAAGAGTTGAGGGAGACATAAGATTTGTTTTGGAGGGAGGCATAAGAGTTTTGTGGGTATGTGATTGGATTTTATTGGAGGCTTTAAGGAGGGAATTTAACCCATTTTGGAGGCATAAGTGGATCCCTATCTTTATTTTATCTCTTCAATTGAGTATTGAGCCTTTGTTCTTGGGAAACTTACATGTTTGTTGTGACTTTTGTATTGGGATTATTGTGTTGAAATATCTTTTGAATGTTGATTTTTGAAGCCATGTAAAGTTTCCTCGGTTATCGTATTCCCCTCATTGCTTCATTTTTTGGGCTTGGAGGGCAAACATGAAGAAGAATTCACCTCCTCATTGGATTCTTTGCTGGGTGGAGAGCATTTCCCGCTCCCCTATTTTGTTGTTGTGTTGGATATTGAAATTAATGGTGGATCTCAAGTTAAGTTTTATGACTTAGCTACATTTTGAAGAAGATAAAAAGGGATCCTCCCTTTGTAAATTTTTCACCATGTTGTTTCCACTTAAAGTGGAAGGCTTGTAATATTTCATTTTAAAAGAGAACTTATTGTATTTTTTTTTTATCAAATTTGTAATGTTATCCCCTTTTTGTAAAATGAAAGTGGAGAGATTTTAATTTTTTCTTTTATATTTGTTGAAACGAGGGACTATTATATTGTAAAGAATGAACCAAGTTCTTGAGAAAATATTGTATTGATATCTAGTTATAATTGTAACATTGTAATGGTTGGAAGGAAGGACTTGAAAGTTGTATTCAAATGGGAAATGGATTTATATCAAAACTGAAAATAAATTCATACTTTCTTGTGCTTTTATTTTTTGAAATGGTTGAGTTGGAATTAGAAGAAAGTATGTAAGTAGTACTTGAATTTACTTTTCGACATAGATATCATTCTTGTTGTGAAAGGAAAAGATATACATTTTCATTTTTATAGAAAAAGTAAACGTATTGAAATATTGGAAATTTTAGTCAACTTCATACTAAGTTATAAAAAAAATGGAAATAGACATTTATTGTTTTAAATAATTAATATATATTATGTTGGTGTTCATTTCAATCTTGCCCTATTTGTTCAAAAAAATTTAGTCAGCGTGGTTTGAAGTCTTTTTGTCTCCCTGTGTGGATGCATTGAAGTTTTATCTTTATCAGGTTGTTGTCGTCAAATCATTCTCTATGGTCATGAAACACGTTGAGCTCTGTGTTGTTTATAGTTTCTCTTTCCTTGCGAATGAGTTTTTTATTTGGGCGTGAATGTTGGGGTTTCCCCTTCCTTCTATTTTTCCACAGTCATGTTTTCTATGTCAAAATTTTGTCCCAATGTCTGTAGATATGTGTTCATATCTAATTGGACATGGCATGGGGGGTCTATTTGGTAAACTTATCACTTTTGTCACATTTGTAAAAAATGCCAAATTTGTCCCATGGCTCCGATGAATTCTAATTGGCTACTTAATTATATGAAGAAGTGGAGCAATTTCTTACTTTGACCCCAAAGATGTACACTTGTTAATAAGTTGAGCATTTACAGGAAGGCGGGCCCTTTTTTTGTTTTAAGGCATTCTGAGGAAAGGAGAAAAGTTATAAAATGAGTCCCAATTACACTGGGGACCAAATAATGTCACATGTTTGAGTCAGCATTGAAAAGTAAAAAGTGTGGAGGCAGGATGTCAGAGGACTTTGAAACTTTTAGTCTTGTTTTGAAAAAAGGAGTAAGGTGTAAAAGTGAAGTGCGACCCCACAAATTCCCAGATAAAGCCACGTGTTGAGTTTACATCAAAAGTGGGGAGGTGGTTCGCTAGGGAATTTTGAGATTCTTAGCTTATTTTTGAAAAAGAATGAAATTCATAGAGTAAGCCGTACCCCCGTCGATGCCCAGGAAAGCCACGTGTAAAGCCTATATCAAAAGCGGATGGGCGGGCCAAATTGTCCAAAAATGCACAATTTCTGTAAGTGATACAAAATGTGAAAAATACCCCCAGTCCCACCTCGGCTCAAATCTGTTCCACGTGGAGGGCACGTGCCTGTTTGTGGACCTGCCCCTAAATTTTACTTTTGAAAGAGCGCCAAAGAGACATGTGGAGGTTTCCACTGGATATTCACATACTTAGAATTTTCAAGCATCTGATGTAACTTTATCAGACCCTAGCTATGTGGCAGCTTCTACTGCTTCTTAAAATTTTTCAACGACCAGTACAATGTTTCTGGGCCCGAGACACGTGGAGATCCCGTGCTTGTTTGGGAACTCCACTTTTGGGCACCATATCAAAAGTGCACTGAAGAGACATGTGGAGAGCTCATGCTTGTTTGGAATCTCCACTTTTGGGAACCATATCACAAGTGCCCCAAAGAGACACGTGGAGGATTTTGTTGGCTACTCTTTATAATGAGAATTTTTCAATGGCCCAAGGTAACTTTCTTAGGACCAGGTCATGTGGAGAGATTGTTCTCATTTGAGGTCCTTCCTTTAGATTTCATCTTTGAAGTTGTGTCAAATAGACACATTCAAGATTCCGCTAGAATTTCCCATGCTCAAAATTTTCATTGGCCGATGCAACTCTCTCAGGTTCTGGGCACATGGAGGGCCCACGCTCATTTGATGAACCTACCTCTGGACATCACCTTTGCAGTTGCGCTAAGAAGACACGTGAAGGCTTCTATTGGTTCCTCTTTACACTTGGTCGACTTAGACTCACAACGTAGATATGTGGTATAATCCATGTGAGGACACTCATTTCTGAGAGGCATGAGTGCATGTATCTATTGCTCAAGGTGAAAAGGATTTCTTGTTAGATCAAGCCATATGGAGCCACCTGATAATTATTAAAAGGGGGATTTCTTGCATGAAAAAATAAAAGAATGATTAAAAAGACTTTCAAAAGTTATGACATGGCATCCTATTCATAGTTGAGGAACTAAGAAACGTGATCAGTTCATGATTTATCCACCTAACAATAGAAAGTAAGATATTTTCAAGGGAATAAACATGATTAAATGGTTTTATGTAAAGAAGAATATTCTCTCAAAGATTTAGAATTTTGGGAGGAAAATATGGAGTGAGTGAGTGAGTAAAATTGTATAAATGCAATGAGAAAATTCTTGCATGGAGGGGTTAATTTTTATGAGAAAGTTTGAGAAAAACCATTTTCCCAAGAGACCGTATGAGAAACCTGTTTATTTTCGTCTATTTTAGATTTAATCACATCAAGATGGTTGCAAGTGTAGATCCATTGACAAGATCTGAGATTTTTTAAAGAAAATCTTCCCTGCTGATGAATCTAATGAACCTTAAAATGAATTTGTGTTGTGTTGGTATCCAAATTGATTCTCCTCCAAGAGATGAGCAACATCACAAAACTAGTAGGATGCTTAGAGACAGATGAATCATGATATGAGTTGTTTTGTAGATGGAGAGGGGATTCAGATGACTCTTTGTCACTCAGGTGTTGGAGAAATGGATATCACCTTATTGAGGGTTTGATCTACCCTCACTACTTTAGGTCGTGCCTTCAACCAAGGTGAGAGAGCCCGTTCTGTAGCCTGTGTTCATGAAGGATATCAAGAGATCCTTCTTTGCACAATTTTCATGAGAACCTTGAGAAAATATGATTAATACAACACAATCTAACTCTCGCAATTTTTCACACTAGAGAGTGGAGATGTTTCCTAGGACAAGGTTCAGGTTATTAAAGACAATAATTGAATCTTGATTGTTTCTATATATTTTGGCAGTGGAAATTGTTAAATATTTGTGGATACACAATACAAATAGGGGTAGTTCATGTAGGATTTAGCATTTGAGAATTTTTTGGTGGAAAGTTAAGCAAGATAAAGTTGATTATACCAGATCTTTGAGAGCCTTTACTAATACTGGAAAACTTGCAAACAAAATGCTTCAAAATAGCAAAAATATTCCTTCAACCAGAAGGTGTGTATCAATGGAGGCCCAGAGATGCACGGTTTCATACACTCTTACAGAATTCAACATAAATGCTAGTGCTAAAGACTCAATTAAACATTGAAAGTCCCCAATTCGTCACACCTAAGATACACTCATAGACTTATAAAAAATCTTTGTCAACCTAGTGAAAGTAAAGTGATTTTAAAGTGTTTATTTCATCACAAGATGAAATTTCTTCTCACAATCAAGTTGCAAATGCCAAAATACTACCACATGGATAAGATATTGTCTAATTTGAAGAGGGATTTCAACATAAGATTGCAACAGGAACAAGAAAAACTATTTGAAAACATTCTGAAATAAGAGCAAACACAATTATGGTCATGATAAACACAAATTCATTTCAAGGTTCATTAGATTCATAAGCAGGGAGAGTTTTTTTAACAATCTCAGAGCTTGTCAATGGTTGTACACTTGCAACCATCTTGACATGATTAAATCTAAAACACAAGAAAATAAACAAGTTTCTCAGATGGTCTCTTCGGAAAATGGTTTTTCTCAAAATTTATCAGAAAAAATTAACCCCCCTTTGCAAGAGTATTCTCATTGCATTTATACGATTTCACTTGCTCACTCATCCCAAAATTTCCCCCCAAAAGAAAAATATTCAAGGAAACCTTTGTTTTTTAGAAGTTTGTTCTAGAAAGTGATGTTTAAAAAATTTACACCCAAAAGCTGCCAAGTGGATAAAGCATGAACTGATCATGTTTCTCAGTCCCTCAACTATGACTGGGATTCCATATCATAGCCTTTGATAGTATTTTTAATCATTATTTGATTTTGTATTTCAATAAATCCCCTTTTAAATAATTCTCAAGTGGCTCCATATGGATTGATCTGACAAGCAATCCTTTTCACCTTTGACAATACACCTTGAGGAATAAATACCTACATTCGTGCCTCTCAGAAATGAGTGTCCTCACATGGATTATACCACACATGTGTGCTACAAGTCTGAGTTGGCCAAGTGTAAAGAGGAGCCAGTGGAAGCCTCCATGTGTCTCCTTGGCACAAATGCAAAGGTGAAGTCCAGAGGTAGGTTCCTCAGATGAATGCAGGCCCACCACATCCCTAGAACCTAAGAGAGTTGCACCGGTCACTGAAAAGTCTAAGCATGGGAAATTCTAGTGGAATCTTCCACATGTATGTTTGGAGTAACTTCAAAGATGAAGTCTATAGACGGGAATTTAAATGAGCACAGGATATCCATGCGTCTTGGGCCCAAGAAAGTTGCATCAGATGCTTGAAAAGTCTAAGTATGGGAAGATCCAGAAAAAACCTCCACGTGTCTCTTCAGCGCTCTTTTAAAAGTAAAATTCAAGGGTAGGTTCCCAAACAAGCATGGGCCCTCCACGTGTCCCGAGCCTAAGAAAGTCACTTCGGTCATTGAGAAGTCTAAGTACAGAGAGGAGCCAGTGGAAGCCTTCACGTGTCTCCTTGGCACAAATCCAAAGGTAAGACCCAGAGGTGGATCCTCAAATGAGCGTGGTACCTCCATGTGGAAAATATTTGAGTTGAAGCGAGCTTGGGGTTTCTTTTTAAATTTTGTATCACTTAAAGAAATTATGCATTTTTGGACAATTTCGCCCGCCCATCCGCTTTTGATATAGGCTTTACACGTGGCTTTCCTGGGCATTGATGGGTGTACGGCTTACTTTATAACTTTACTCCCTTTCACAAACAATACAAAATTCCCAAAGTGATCTGGTGAGGTCTACCTCCCCACTTTGATTTTTCAATGCTGACTCAAACATGTGACATTATTTGGTTCCTTAGTGGAATCACGTCTCATTTTATAACTTTGCTCCTTTGCACAAAAAGGAAAAAATATTCAAAATTCTCCGATGGTCTGCCTCTCTGCCTTTGAATTTTCAAACCGCCACATATCCATCTTCGGTGTCAAAGTAAGAAATTTTCTTCACCATTTCATTTGTTGAATAGCCAATTAGAATTCATTAGAGCCTCGGGACCAATTGGGAATTTTTTACAAATGTGAAAAAAGGTGACAAATTTACCAAATAGATCCACCATGACATGTCCAATCAAAGAATACCACGTATCTGCGGGCATTGGGACAATATTTATAGAGGAGACACAATCATGAAATACGCCCAACAAAAAAAAAAATTCCCTGCAGAGAGAAGACTATAAATAATACCAAGGCTCAATGTGATCCACAACCCAAGGAAAGGACTGACAATGACATCCTGGTGAAGGAAAATAATTAAGCACACCCCTACAGGAGGACAGAAAGTGCCTTAAACTAGGCAGGCTAAGAAATTTTGAAAAAATAGGGCGAGAATAAATCCAAACACGACGAGATTAAATTGAGCACCAATATTGGCTCCGACTTGGGGATGGGAAATCTCTGCGAGTGCCACATGAAAAACATAACAGAACATGTGCCAAAAATACATTGGGAAATGGAGTCAAGAACCAACCTCCAAAACAAATAAACAATAACCAACCTCCCAAGAACGAACTGAGAAACCAACAAAAACCGGTCACCAAGGACCAAGATAAACCGAAACAGAAAAAACACAAAACCAAACAAAACAAAACCAAAGACTACACACTGTACAATGATGCATACCTTGATTCTGAGAAATCAATCAAGGAAATTTTTTAAGTGCCCACCATTCTGAGTACGACTAAGCGAAGAATTCTTGATACCTTTTTAACAACTTGACATATGACTATTTTTCTTCTCTGTTCAAGTTGCTACCTAGCCATATTCTCCTAGGTTTATCCTTTGTGCTTTTACCAAATCTAGAACAAACCCCATCAAACATTAGAGTCTAGGGAGAACCAATCTACTTGAGATATGTGCACTCATCAATTTTATGTTACTTACAATCATCATAACCCACCAAGTTGTCGACATCGAACATTTGCGTACAATACTTCATAAGAAGCATTGTTAGGGTCCTCAATGAGATATAAAATTTTATTCTCACCATACAACTTCATAAGGTTTCCCTCAATTGGTATGGTGGTGTATAACATGTCCATTTGCACACTTCCACCCACACTAGTTTCCCATTTTCTGGATAACAACATCCCCCATTTGGTAGGATAGTCCACAATAACCACATTCATGGTTAAGCACTTTCCTGGAAAAGTTTCCAACTGCACTACTAATCCCTTGACATACCCAACTACTGGCACTTCTCTTGAATCCATAATATTACATTTCCCAAAAGTTGTTGTTACCTTGATATTTGACTCATTCATGACCTTAAGAGGCATTACATTATATGAGGCTCCTGAATCAAACATGTAGTTATGTACCAACCTATCTTTAATAATCAAAGTGGTAAAAAATGGATCCAGATTAAGCTGAGATTCAACCAGAGAAGTTCCCCCAATACACCTCAAGTGATTCTCTCAGTTCCTCCAATACCTGTGGTATTTCTAATTCTGCAATAATAGGAGGAACCTCTATATTTTTCACACTTTTTCCCTGGGTAATTTTCTCTTCTTTAAATCCCAAATATTTGAATGCCCTTTTCCTATGCTCAGGGATCTTGAGTAATTCAACAATGGGAATAGTGACCTTGATCCAACTCAAGATTTGGACTATGTCACAAGGAACATATTTGGGTAGGGAAGTATTAGGAGGGAGATTCACCACTTCCTCTAATAATATAGGAGTTTTTAGAGTCTGGGCATGGGCAGGAGTACATGTTTTATTTGGGATAATTAGGCCTTTCCTAGATGTATCTTTCTCAGGGGTTTCCTTCTAGATATCGGTAATAACTTGAAATTTTGGCTTGGTTTGTGGCCTTTCCCCTTTGACAACCTTACTTCTGGTGTTATATTCTTTCTCATGAGTAATTACTGCATTCATTAACAATTTCCTATCCTCTTCAGAAGGGATCCCTCCATCATAAATTTTAATCATCAAGGCCCTTAAGTATTCAAAATCATGATTAGGAAGATCAAATGCTTGCACCATATTAATTTCAAAAGTATTAATAGGAGGAAAAGGAAATACCTAGTGAACATAATCCCATAATTTTTCAATAGTTCTGGCACTTATCAATTCAGTTGAGGTTGTCCGTTACAGTGAGTTTCTAGGGCATTCCATTATGCACACATCATCATACGTCTCATCATCATCTACTTCCTCAAATTATTGATCTACATGACATGGGGAATGTGGTAAGAAACACCTATCACACCACTCAATAACGTGGGCCTCTTCCATGGTAGTAATCATAGCAGTTAAAGGATTAGGAACCAGTCTATTTTCCCAGGGTTGAGGCTGTCTATTTCCTCACCCCATGGGCCCTTTTCCTTGGTCATCTGGTCTATGATCCCCTCTGGGGTGATTTCCAAATCTCTCCTGAACTTGTGGCTTATGTTGACCTTAGGAATTCTATCTTATCCCCTTTTCTTCTCTGGCCAGTTTATAGGATATCTCTTTAACTACTCCAACCAAAGTTTTTACAACCTCTTCTAGATCCACAACCTTGCTTGACTGAGGCTTTTTATGATTGATCAACTTAACACCTTCCCTCTTAGGAGGCTTGCCAACTACCTTAATATTATACTCAATTTATAAATACATAATGAAGACTTGTCTCAATGTTCCCGGGTTTTTATCTTTTAAGTAATAAGCAACCTTTTTATCAAAAACATTAGAATAGTTAATCAAACATGATTCATCATTTGGCATTAAGATTATAGGTAACCTTTTAAAGGTTTTATTGAAACTAGTATTGAAATCATGGATAGATTCATTTGGATTATTTATTTATATCTTCAAATTCAGATTAAAGGAACCTGGGATCTATCTTATCCCCATATTGAAATCTAAAGGCATTTTTCATCTCAGTCCATGAATCTATTGAATTATCTGGTAAATCCTTGTACCATTCACGTGCATCCTCCTCAAGAGTATGAATAAATAGTTTTACATACATGTCTTCAAACTCAATTTCAAAATCTTCCATCATGTTGACAAAGAGTTTTAAATGTTGGTCACCAATGATGGCATTATTCCCTTGAAACTTTAGAAACCTATTTCTGACATCTTGTGGCACCATATTAGGATATCCATCCATACCTATGAAATCTATAGGTCCAAAAGTGTTGACAACAAAAGGAGGTCTAGTTGGAGGCTGAGCCATATTGCCTTGAGGAGGTGATATTGTAGGAGGATCAAAATGATAAGGGACAAGGGGTCTCTGGAGCATATGAGTATAACTCTCAAAGTAAATATTCTCTAATGACTCAGTTTCTTGGAAAACCCTATGAACCTTGGAAAAATAGGGAAAAACTGAGAGGCACGCTTTTCAGACACATATGATGGCCCCTCTCCAGTTAGAGAACTCAAATTTATATAAATATTACTTGGTTCACAATCACTTGAAGGCGTATGGTAATATTCAACCACAGATTGATCACCTTTCAGAACTGATATCTCCTTTCTTGATTCTTGATTTCCAATCACTTTCCAGACTTATTTTCCTTCTGAATTTGCTTTTCCTAGTTCTGGAAATAACTTTCTAGTAGGATACCTAGTGAAGAAAGACCTTTTTTCCCCTATAGATTTGAAAATTTTAATGAAAAATTTCACTTGATACAGGATAAGACACTAGTAATCATCAAAATTTCAATTCAACATGGAGTCACCACTAAGGATTTTAACCTTAGTTGTGCAGATGCAGTATAAGTAACTTGTCAAATGTCTATTATGCTTAAGTTCTACAAATCTTAACAGATCTAACCTTCCTTTACCCACATTTATCTCTATTGATGCAAATTTAGTACAATAACCACTAGAAATTAGAAATACTACACAATGAACTTGTAATCTTACACAAATCATACAAATTATGACGTTTAAACAACATATTTGTACTTAAACAGTGTAAGAAACATTACCAAGGTCGGCATGTGTATGCATTTGTAAAAAATATTCCCCTACAACGTCACCATTTGGGTGTTGGTATCCAAATTGATTCTCCTACGACGGCTGAGCAACATCACAAAACTAGTAGGATGCTTAAAGACAGATGAATCATGATATGATTCATTTTGTAGCTGGAGAGGGGATTCAGCTAAATCTTTTTCACTCAAGCGTTGGAGAAATGGATAGCACCTTATTGAGGGTTTGATCTACCCTCACTACTTTAGTTCGTGCCTTCAACCAGGGTGAGAGGACCCATTCTGTAACTTGTGTTGGTGAAGGATAGCAAGAGATCCGTCTTTACACAATTTTCATGAGAACCTTGAGAAAATATGATCAATACAACACAATCTAACTCTCACGAGTTATCACACTAGAGAGTGGATATGTTTCCTGGAAAAGGTTCTTGTTACTAAAGACAATAATTGAAACCTGATTATATTTGCATACTTTGGCAATGGAATTTTTTCAATTTGTGGATACACAGTACAAACATGGGTAGTTCATGTAGGATTCATCATTTGAGAAGTTTTTGGTGGGAAGTTAAGCAATCTAAAGTTGATTATACCAAATCTTTGAGAACCTTTACAAATATTAGAAAAATCACAGACAAAATGCTTCAAAATAGCCAAAATATTCCTTCAACCAGAAGGTGTGTATCAATGGAGGCCCAGAGATGCACAGTTTCATACACTCTTCAAGAATTCAACATAAAGGCTCATGCTAAAGACTCAATTAAACATTGAAAGTATTTGATTCGTCAGGCCTATTATACACTCATAGACTTACAAACAATATTTGTTAACCTAGTGAACGTAAAGCGATTTTAAATTGTTTATTTCATTACAAGATGAAAGCTCTTCTCACAATGAAGTTACAAATTCTAGAATACTACCACATGGATAAGATCTTGTGTGATATAGAGGGATTTAAACATAAGATCACAACATGAACAAGAAAAACTATTTGAAATCATTTTGAAATAAGAGTAAACACAATTGTGGTCAAGATAAACAAAAATTCATTTCAAGGTTCATTAGATTCATCAGTAGGGAAGAGTTTCTTTAACAATCCTACATCTTGTCAATGGTTGTATACTTGCAACCATCTTGATGTGATTAAATCTAAAAGATGGGAAAATAAACAAGTTTTGTAGATGATCTCTCGGGAAAATGGTTTTTCTCAAAATTTATCAGAAAACTTAACCCCCCTTTACAAGAGTATTCTCATTACACTTATACAATTTCACTCGCTCACTTATCTCAAATTTCCCCCCCAAAAGAATAATATTTGAGTAATCTTTTTTTTTTTATAAGTTTTTTCCAGAAAGTGATGTTTAATAAATTTACACCCAAAAGCTGCCAGGTGGATAAATCATGAACTGATAAAATTTCTCAGTCTCTCAACTATGACTAGGATGCCATATCATACATTTTTGATAGTCTTTTTAATCATTCTCTAATTTTTTCATGTAAGAAAACCCATTTTTAATAATTCTCAGGTGGCTTCATATGGATTGATTTGATAAGCAATCCTTTTCACCTTTGAGAATACACCTTAAGGAATAGATACCTGTATTCGTGCCTCTCAGAAATGAGTGTCCTCACATGGATTATACCACACATCTGAACTGTGAGTATGAGTCGGCCAAGTGAAAACAGGAGCCAAAAAAATCCTCCACTAGTCTCCTTGGCACAACTACAAAGGTGAAGTCCAGAGGTAGGTTCCTCATATAACCATGGGCCCTCCATTTGCCCTGAACTCGAGAGAGTTGCACTGGTCACTTAAAATTATGGAAAGTCCAATGGAAGCTTGTATGTGTCGGTTCGGCGTAACTTCAAAGATGAAATCTAGAGGTGGGACCTCAAATGAGCACAAGCTCTCCACATTCCCTTGGCCCAAGAAAGTTGCATCAGACACTTGAAAAGTCTAAGTATGGGAATATCCAGCAGAAACCTCCATGTGTCTCTTCAGTGATATTTCAAATGTAAAATTTAGGGGCAGGTCCCCAAATAGGTGCGGGCCTTCCATGTATCCTGGGCCTAAGAAAGTCACTTCGGCTGTTAAGAAGTCTAAGTATAGAGAGGAGACAATGGAAGCCTCCACGTGTCTCCTTAGCGCAACTCCAAAGGTAAGACCCAAAGGCGGATCCTCAAATGAGCACGAGCCCTCCACATGGAAAAATTTGAGTTGAAGCGGGTCTTGGGGCACTTTTTACATTTTGTATCACTTAAAGAAATTGTGCATTTTTGGACAATTTGGTTCGCCCATCTGCTTTTGACATAGGCTTTACACCTAGATTTCTTGAGCATTGATGGGGTTGTGAATTACTTAATAACTTTACTCATTTTCATAAAAAATCCAAAATTCCCAAAGTGCTTTTGTGACCCACCTCCCTACTTTGAATTTTCCATGCTGACTCAAACACATGACATTATTTGGTCCCCAACGGAATCTCAGCTCATTTTATAACTTTTCTCCTTTTCAAAAAAAGGCAAAAATCTTCAAAATGCTCCAACGATCTGCCTCTCCACCTTTGACTTTTCAAATTGCCACGTGTGCATCTTCAGGGTCAAACCAAGAAATTTTCTTTGCCACTTCATATTGTTGAACATCCAATTAGAATTAATTGGAGCTGCAAGACCCATTGGGCATTTTTTACAAATGTGACAAAAAGTGACAAGTTTACCAAATAGACCCATCATGTCATGTCCAATCAAAGAATACCATGTATTCGTAGGTATTGGGACAGGATTTATAGAGGAGACATAATCATGGAAGACACTCAATAACAAAAATTTTCCCCACAGAGAGAAGACTGTAAATAATACCAAGACTCAATGTGATCCATGACCCAAGGAAAGGACTGACAATGACATCCTGGTGAAGGAAAATAATTCCTCACACCCATACAGGAGGACATAAAGTTCATCAAACCAGGCGGGCTAAGAAATTTTGAACAAACAAGGCAAGATTAAATCCAAATAGGGCGAGATTAAATTAAGCACCAACATGTCGATCATGAGCACAATTACGTTTTCTCTTATTTTAGAATGTTTTCAAATAGTTTTTCTTGTTCCTTTTGTAATCTTATGCTGAAATCCCTCTAAATCACACAAGATATTATCCCTGTGGTAGTATTTTGGCATTTGCAATTTCATTGTGAGAAGAGCTTTCATCTTGTAATGAAATAAATAATTTAAAATCACTTTACTTTCACTAGGTTGAAAATAATTGTTTATAAGTTTATGAGTGTATCTTAGGCATGACGAATCAAGGAATTTGAACATTTAATTGATTCTTTAGCATGATCCTTATGTTGAATTATTGAAGAGTGTATGAAACCGTGCATCTCTGGGACTCCATTCATACACACCTTTTGGTTGAAGGAATATTTTGGATATTTTGAAGCATTTTGTCTATGATTTTTTCCAATATTTTTAAAGGTTCTCAAAGATTTGGTATAATCATCTTTATCTTGATTAAATTCCCAACAAAAACTTATCAAATGATGAATCCTACATGAACTACCCCTATTTGTACTGTGTATCCAAAAATCAAAA
The DNA here is from genome assembly GCA_019776745.2 of Taxus chinensis. Lineage (NCBI taxonomy): Eukaryota > Viridiplantae > Streptophyta > Pinopsida > Cupressales > Taxaceae > Taxus > Taxus chinensis. The sequence continues at coordinate 740,277,792 of CM034146.1, read as the reverse complement.
AAATTCCCATTGCTAAAGTATTAAGAGACAATCAGGTTTCAATTATTGTCTTTAGGAACCCAAACCTTGTCAACGAAACATCTCCACTCTCTAGTGTGACAACTTGTGAGAGTTAGATTCTGTTCTATTGATCATATTTTCTCAAGGCTTTCATGAAAATCCTACAAAGAAGGATCTCTTGATATCCTTCACCAACATGGGTTACAGAATGGGTCCCTCTCACCTTGGTTGAAGGCATAACCTAAACTAGTGAGGGTAGATAAAACCCTTAGTAAAGTGCTATCCATTTCTCCAATGCCTGAGTAACAAAGAGTTAGCTGAGTCCCCTCCCTGGATACAAAATGACTCATATCATGATTTGTCTATCTCTAAGCATCTTGTCAGTTTTGTGATGTTGTTCATTCCTCGCATGAGAATCAATTTGGATACCAACATATTCTCTTCATTAGTTTTATTGGGTTGGATAATTAAATCCATTAGTTTATCTATTTCACCTATAAATAAATTGAGTGAATGTTTTGATTTTAGGTAGAACAAAGTATACATGAAAATCATGTAATTTATTATCATAAATATACTTAATTTTTTTAATATAAGGTTATATATATATTAGATAGAACTATATATATTATAAAAATTATATAAAAAAAGAATACATATAAATAAAATTAAACAAAGGTCGAATGGTTGCGGCATTGTATTCGGTTATTAATTAAATGTTTGGGAGGGGGGGAGGCCGCCAAACCCACCCCCCTAACCCATATGTAATATATGTGGTGGGGAGTGGGGTCGGTGACCTCCCCCCTTCCCCCACAACCCCACAATATTAAACCAAGCCAGAAAAAATAAAACAATGCCACTTCTTATTAAAATATAAACCCTGGAATGTTTTTAGGCCACAACCTTACCTTATACGCATTGTTACATATATTTAAAAATGTGCGGCCTTGGCTCTTTAAATACAAAATATAAATATATTTGTATGTGTGTGTGTTTGTATATATATATATATATATATATCAAAAAACCCCTCATATTGTATATAAACCATCTAGAACCAGATCTAAAAATTGGGGAAAAAAAGCTCATACCCAAATAGGGTAAATGCAAATAAAATACACAATAACAAATAATAATATGAACAAACCCTTGGAGAGGGTTTCAATTGAAATAAGCAACAAAAAAAATTTCTATATCCGTCCATGAGCTTGAACAACCTTTCATGGTCTCCATCCTCCTCCTTCTCGTAAACCTACAAAATGAAAATTAGAAAATAGGGTAAAAGAAATGAATAAGAGAACCTCATAAGAATGTTTAGGGTTAGTCTGAATACCTAAGATCCAAGGGCTCTAAATGCATCCATGTAATGGTTGGGAATCAATCCTACAAATGTTAGGTGGGGATATTTTCGTGGGAATATATTTTAATTTAAATGCATGTGTAATTTGTGAACTGATCCTCTAAAGGGTTGTTAGAATATTAGGATTAAAGTGTAACCTTTATTGCCTTAGTTAAGCGACTTTTGTAAAGGACTTGACTTTAGGAATTAATTAAAATTAATTTTTATACATCGACAACTAGATAGTATTATAATAGGGATTAATATATTTGAACTAAATTATATGATTAGGGTAAGGGAGACCTTAACCTTAAGGTATTAGGAAAATAAACGACATTTAAATTGTAAGGGTTAATTAATGAGAATTAAAGAGAACCCTAGAAGGGGATTTAAGCCCAAAATGATTGAATTAATATACTATTAATTAATTGTTAATTAAATTGAAGGATTTATTAATTGTGAAATAATTAAATCTAGTTGCAGGTTATCTTCTTGCAACCCTTTTAAACAAAAAAATATTCCGTAAATTTTCCTAACTAATTATTAGGTTTTAACTTGGGTTTCATGTGGTAAATTTGTGGGTGTTATAGATAGTATTGGGTATTATAATGTTTACAATTGGCACAAGATAAATTTTAATTCTAAATATTCTTAAATAAACTAAATTTTATTTCTATTATTCTAATTTGATTCATATGTCAGAAGGGACATCTACACATTCAATACAAGTAAATATTGAACTTAAAGAATTTTTAGACCTCTATAAAGGATGTGAGAATGAGAAGTTAGTTTTTACAATAACTTAAATCATTTTAATTTCTCTGTATATGCTATGAGAATGGGAAACTTCTGATTCAATAAAAGGAAAAAATGTTTGGTTTCCCAATTCAATACAAGACAAAAGTTTTTTTTAAGATGAGAATTGCCATATGCCCATGATAAATGTTCAAAAAATTTAAGCATTTTAATGAAATTAATGTTTTAAAAATGTTATTTTAGTATTGTTTGCTTTTCAATATTCTTATAACTCTCTAAAACATTTAAAAGGGTATACAAATTAGGATATTAAATCATTAAAGTATTGTTGGTAAATTGTTTTATAAAATATCAGTTGCATGGGCTCTCTTTCTTTTCATGAAGAGTATCAAGGAAATTTGTTAGAAATAACAACAAATATTTCTAAAAAATTTCAATGTGACGAATAGCATGTGGTTTTCCTTCAAAAGAAAAATGAGGCCCAACCCACTTCATCTTCATGTCCTGAAAACAATTGTATCATTTTAGGTTGACTATCCCTGGTGGAACCAAGTTCCGCCTTTGTCAAGTGTTTCATTACATACACTCATGAGGGATCAAACATTATGTATTCTATAGTTTTATTTTATGAATAGTTATATATATGGGAATTCTCCCATCCTCGAACAAAATACATTTATTATTGGATTGTCCCCCATAATTTATATGAAAGGAGGGAGATTGCGATGGAAGGACACATTCTGACAACCTTTATAGAGTTAATAATTATATCATATTGGTTGCACTATCTCTGGCATATAGCCCCTATGCTTTTGGTCTTTCTTGCTTTTCAAGAAAAACAAAAATGAAAATTTCGTACTCTTCTTAATGTGAATAATAACATCTACTTTTCCTTTCATTGAAATAAATGGGGAACAATCCACTTCATGTTCATGTCTTATCCTTTCGAGTTGACAGATGCCCATATGTCATTTTCCTTATGCATTTTTAATTTTTGATTCCTATAATTAGAATGGGAATATGAAGTTTTCCTTATTCCTATCTTTCTTTGTGATTCCTAGTATTAGAAGGGGAATATGCCCATTATACAGATGTGAAAAGAATTTGATATGGATTTTTTTCTAATTTTATCTTTGCATACCCTTGGACAGATGCCCATTCTCATAATTTGATTTATAAATAGAAGATTCCCATTTTCATATGGGATAAATTAACATATATTGTTTAAGACCATGACATATCGAGACCAACATGTAAATATATTATTTACCACCATGTATATATTAATTAAAGGTAATTGTTTTAAAACAAGATTTGGACTGCTTGTAATAATGAGAATACACATTATCCCAACTCTATACATTCTAACATTTTCGTTTGGCCATTTTTTTATCAATTATATTGGACTATTTAGAAATATGGGAATATTTCCATCCTCCAACAAATAAACATCTACTCTTGCAAAGTTCCCCATTTTTCATGGAAGGAGGACCATTTCAATAAAAGGAGGACCAGATTAGAAAAAGAATTATACTGTAAAAACATTCTGAAAGCCTTTATAGAGATAAAAATTATATCATATTGGTTGAACTATCCCTGGTTGAGCCTAGTGCTACACTACATACCCTTAAAGGGATATCAAGCCTCTATCTTTAATTGTTGTTTAGTCTTTCACTTTTGGTCTCTCTTTTCATAAAAAAATGAATATTTCTAACTCTTCTCAATCTGAAAAATAACATCTAGTTTTCCTTTCATTGTAAAATGGGGGAATATCTAATTTATCTTCATATCCTGTCCATTCGATCAGATGGATGCCTATTTTTCATTCTTTCATATAAACAAACAATTTTATTTTTCATTTTATCTTAAATGAAATTGTATCATTTAGGCTATACTATCTATGGAGGAGACATGTTATGCCTCCTCAAAGTGGTGCACTACATGCCCTCGAGGGGGATCAAGCCTTATGTAGTTGCCACTATGGTGAGCTTCAGCTGATTAGGCTCTAAGTGGTGCCTGTGTCCTAACCAGTCCTCTAGTTGGAGGATCCATGCTCCGCCCTCTATGTGCATCATAAAATTGTGGATGTCTAAATGGTGGAAAAGTCTGCTAGTGTTGCTGTGACTACTAATGTGGCCAAAAGGAGGACTATACAGATCCATTTCAGCCATGAGGAGGAAGGCCTTCAACCCACTATCCTACATCTTCTGAATGCGGATCCTCACCCTGTCTCTCACCTTCTATATCTTCCCTATGTTATCTTCCACAATATAGGAATTTTCCATGGTGTCAACTAGTGTCTGTGGGTAGTGCATTCACACCACCCCTCCAAGATCTAAATTCAAGCCCATCATGAACATGTGAACCCTGACCTGCTCATCCTGCATATAGTCAACGTATTGAAGCAATTATAAGAAAAATATCTCAAACTCTACTACTATTGTACTCACTTATCGCAGATTGTGGAACACATCAATCCATTGTGTAATGAACCACCTGGATATATATCTACTCCAGAATCACTCCAAAAAGATCTCTGATGTCACAGTATCTGTAACAACATGGAGCTTCTTCTCCTCTTTCCTCCACCATACTCCTACACCATCCCTCAAAATGTTCATAGCAACACGATGCTTCGTGTTACTAGTGCATGGAAATAGCTTGAAGCATCCGCTCAAGCTAACTAGCTAAGCCTCATCCATGAACCCTCATGTGTCTCCGATGAAGTGAGGTAGATGAAGCTTCAATATCTCATGAAGGTGATTGTCTGTAGATGACCATTTTTCCTCAGGTCTTTATTCATGCCCGTCTCTCTACCTAGGGATCCTAGATCTCTCCCAATGTTTCACACCCCTAGCTCCCTACTCTTTTTGTGGTGATTCCTATATAGCTGCCTCCACATGGGATTTCACCATTCTATGCTCCTCATTGTGTCGTGAAGTGTCCTGAGGATCCTGTGATGCTTCCCTATCATGCTTTCTAGGTTATCCCCCAAGTTAACCTCCATGTATAAAGGTGTTGACCTCCTGTAAGGTCTGTAGAATCTGCAGTAATATAGGAGTGATTTCCTGCTCTAGGAGTGGTCCCTCTAACTAAACGTGCAAGAACCCCTCATTTCGTCCACACATCCTGAATGGGACAATGTGGGAGTTAGCTCATCATCATTTAGGTTTGTTTCAGTTTACTAAGTTCCTACGTTTTAAATTATAAAAAATATCAAGTTTCCTAGGTATAGGTTTTGTTAAGTTTACTTTTGTGTTCCATGTTTTCCATGGGTCCAAGTGTTGAACCCACGACTCTAATACAAAAGTGTAATGCCCCATAAACAACCAAGAAATTACAATAAATAGAAAATGGTGGAGAGGATGATGAGGTGGCTCCATGTAGGATGCCACATCATTTCTCTACAATCCACCTCACAAGTCAAACACAAATAAAGAATCCATAAATGAGTAAGGTGAAGCTAAGACACTTCATTTCCACACACAATCTTCCACTCCATACTGTCACAGACACAATTAAGATGGTTAGAAAAAAAGTGCAATTAATTGCCTATTTTTCCTTTTAAAAACACATAATGGGGGGATACATTTTACCCCCATATCATAGTTTGGGTTGGTGGAAGATTTTAAGAGGTATGGGACAAGTAAAACTTGTCCCACAAGCCTCCAAAAATGGGCTCAAATCCCAAATCCGAGTTTTGAAAATAAGGACAGGTACACACATCAAAATAAAATAAAATCGGATCAAAATCATGAAGATAATATGAACTATCTAACACATTTATTGCCCCATTTTTCACATCTCCAAATTATCATTATCCACATAATTAAATAACTAAATCAAGAGCACACTAAATAAGTTCAATAAAATGAAAAGACATTACAATTAAATAAAACTACATACTCAACTAAGACAAAAAAAATAAAATGGGAAATACAACATTCACACCCATGGTCACTTATGAGGTTGTTCCCACATGAAGACATCCTAACAAACATAGAAAGTAACATGACAATGCATAAACACACACACACGGTTGCCAAGGTGAACTTGTTCTAAACACTCGGTGTTCTTCCATACTTACTCTCCTAGTCAATTTTTTGTTTATTGTGATTTCGTTTCCTACAATAATCAAGAAAATACCACCTTCGGCCTCAAGGCCATATCAATACATGAATAAATAAATCACATATATCATTTTTTAATTAACATTATCATACAACATAGTTATATCATCATCAAGGTTAAGAAATTCTATCAATTATTTACAATTACTAATCATCTCAATTCTACCATATTCACTAACATTCATCTTCACCCTACGATTAGGAATTATCGTTTATCACAATTAATATTTTATGATAACCATGTAATTCATACATCCATTATATATTATATCTATCTAGATACATTCAACAACCTACTACTGATATAATTTTAACAACATATTATTAATAATTCACAACATCAATGAGATCACACGACTAGGCCAGTCATCTAAACATAATGACCACTATCAATAGTTCAAAGTATTAGTATATAATAAAGTAACATTAATTCAACATAATTTACCAAATCATCTATCAGTGTCCTCTATATACCCATATAGTCCATAATAAAACCCAAAAGACAATAATAATCACAATGTCTGTATTGTCTAAAAATAAGCTATCAAAATATCAAAGAATGTCCATGTCACTAAGAAATTAATAAACATGATCATTCCAAAATAAGTGTCGAAGAGGAGTGGTAACTACATCGGAAACATTGTGGATATCTCCTTATGCCTCCAAATTGGGATTGGGATCCACCCAAAACCTCCAATTTCACTAAGACACACACCCACCAAAACTCCTTATCTCTCCAATTTAAAGATGCAAAATGATATAGTTTCCTTTTAACTCCACATAGGTGGACTATGCTTCCCACAATCCCTCCACAAAATCCTCACACACTCCCTTTTACCTCCATAAATGGCCCCATTTTCAGCTCCCTACACCATCAGTATGGCCGAATCTACCCAATCCCTTACACAATCACATGCATTAATATAACTAACAACACAATACACAAAACATAAAATTAAAATACAAGGTATAAGACCCTACCTTTCCATTGAAAGCTCCTTCAATATCTAAGCAACAACTTCAACCTTTTCTCCAAGTCCAAGCCAATTTCCATGCAAGCTCATCCCAATTTAAAGAAAGTAACCATAAAAACCCGTTTAAATAATTTATCAAAAATATCCCCATGTGCAACTTAAATTTATTTAACCATGTCTAAAATACCCTAGTTGTCCCCTTTTATTAAATTAAGGGTGTATCATGGGTATTTATTACCTAGGTAAACATGATTAAATTTAACTTAGGGAATTCTTTTAAGAAATATAATAGGCACTTAGGTGAACCAATGTTATCAATATTAAATTGAAATTAATTAAATAAATTAAATATGGATTAGAGTAAGGAATTTTAAACCCGTAATAAAATTTAGAAAATAAATTTAAATCATTTAGAGGAGTATTGTATTAAATGTCCAAACAATTTTTAAACGGTCTAAATGTATTTAAACAAAAAAAAATCGGTAAATTTTTCCTAAGTAATTGGTGAAGTTTTTGGCATGGTTTGTTGCGTCGAAATGTGGGCATTACATATATCAAGTATCTTTTATCTAAAGAAAAATCACCAAAAGAACTAGATGTGTTATAGGTTTTTTAGTCTAGGTAAATAATTGCTTTTGAAGGGATTAAAAAACTTTGTACACCAAAAGATAAGCTTCAAAGATCAAAATTGATACAAAGAGGATCGGTCAATAAGACCATACAAGAAAAAAATAGACAACCCGAGATCAGAAACAAGAGAAAAACACACCAAAGGAGAGGAAGGCACTAGGAAGTTCAAAAAAACTTGACTGACCCCTAGAGACATTGTTTTCTTCAATGGTTCTTTACCTTATGAGACCGAAGGTTCATATTTAGAGGTTCATTAAAGCATTTTAATTTCCTTTTTTTCACGACCATCCATCCTTCACCATTATGTGTATCCACATTCTAATCTGGGTGAATTGCGAGAAGAAATTCACTAGTCACCTTTTTTTTAGCTCTAAATCTCCAAGTAACTAGAAGGTTGAGGCATTAAAACATCCTCCTTCTCTTCAAAATTCTCCATAAGATTTATTTGGCTTGAGGAAATGAGGTTTTCTTCACATTTATGGTCTTCATGAAGATTGGAAGTATCTTCATGCCCAATAGAATAATTTTCAAATCAATTATCCACACAGCCTTTGACAACTAAATGAAAAGGATTAAAATCCTTCCACCAAGAAACTCGACTCCTAATATGTTTTTAACAATATTCTAATCAGAGGCCAAATTGCTTAGAGTAACACAAGTTATGCATCTAAGAGGATTTTGTGTCAATATTTCATCCTTGAATTTCATCTCCATTGTATCCAGAAAGTCAACAGTCATTTCCTAGAGCATTACCAATGGATCTAAAATTTTCCTCACCCTATAATTGCAAAGGAAAATAAGAAATTCCAATCCGGACAATCCTAGTATTACAGTTTTAGTTAAGGGATTAAACTAAGGAAACCACGATCTTAACAATAAGATATGAGACTAAAACTCCCATAATTTTTCCTAAAATTTCCTCCTTATCAGAGGAATTTTCAAACACCACAATGAAAGTACCATAGGATGACGGGTAAATATAGACTCTAACTTCTAAAAGAGGATTCAATTATTCAAAAATCCACTTGTGTAGAGCTCGAAGGCCCAAGGAGAAGTTAGTAAACTAGAAAATCAAGTCACAGTGTTGGAAAAATCCTTTGATTTAATGAATTTGTCCCTAAAGGAGACTGATAAGGTCATTTTAGAATATGCCTTTGGTTTAGCGGACTGGCATCCATCGGATATTGATAATTTTAGGAATTTTTTTTTTCCCCTGAGGCGAGCCTGCCCACAAAATCTGACCCCCTGAGTAGACCACCACTAGTATGCAAAAAGGTAGCACTAGTATCCAAAGAAGAGGAAGGGGTTCCCGCAACCATCTCCAAGCCACTAGCACATGACCCACTATACCCCAAAGAAGAACCTTGTAATCAAAAATCATATAAACTGTCAGATGGAAGTCTTTCGGGAGCAACTAAACCACCATATTTACTCTGAGGACCACACTCATGGCACTAAATAAATCTCACATTGCCACTACCTCTATACACCTAGCCAATGAGGGCTAGTCGATCAACATTAGTGCTCAGACACATAGATGCCTTTTCCCTCCTAAAATTACTTTGAACCACTCTAATCACTAGTAGAAGGGGGGATGGGGAGGAGTGGGTTTTTAATATGGATGTCAGTTGGGAGCATCACCAACAACACCATTTCCAGTAGAACTACCACCTACTACCACCTCACTGGGGGGCGAGACTAGTTAAGCACCCTGATTCAGAAGCTCAGTGCTCGAGGAGGCATGGAGTTTTTCACCACCAGTCTATTATAGGTTAATATTTCACATATCTGTCATATTTTTAGTTTAATGTTCTCATTTCATTTCAAGAAAAAGTTTATGTATTGACCTCACATAAATGCTTAAAATTACCTTTTACATTTTTTAGAAAATATATTATTATAAATAAAATGAAATATTGTATGAAAACCCTCCTCTATTTTTCAAGATTACAAATAAAAGCCCATAATAGAAACAAAAGTAAATATATTGCTTCCAACAACCTTAACAAAATGGAATATCTATACAAATTTTTAATCTAAAACAAAATCTACATAATCATGTATGCTCTCCAGTGTTTCCATATGTAACATTTAATATGATATATTTTCATAGATTAATGTTACAAAATATTCTCAACCTATACTTTTGTTTCAAATATTAATGGGTAATGTTTCTACTGTGGACATTTCTTGAAATTTTCTTGGGTAACCATTATCTTTTGGGTTGTTTTGAAGAATTACTCCTTGGCGTCACGTTATCGTGGATCGCATTTACATTTCATAGTATATTATTTTATGTCTTTTATACAAACACATGCCACTAAACCAATAGTTCAATTAGTCTTAAGTGTCTTTCCTCCTAGTTCGACCACACTTATGTGGGTGTTTTTATGAGGACTTATTAGATGTCTATCTTATTTGTTTTCTTTAGTGTACATTAATTTCGAAGAATATAAATATTAAAGCATGTTTATTACAGCTTGTGGAATAAGGGAAGAATAGAGATATATAGGGGGTGTAAAAAGGAGACATCCATATTGAATCATGGTATTAAAAAATAATTTCTTATTCTTTTGAGGAGTGTGGATTAGAACTTATAGAATATTTTATCACGTGTTTTTGGATTTATTCTCAACTCTTCGATTTATGTTCTCCTTTTCTTACGAGGCATACCTCCACCATTTTTAAATGAAGTGTTCGAAGATAACTGGGCATTGGGAAGAGTTTAAAAAAACATTAAAAAATAATTATTAGAAAATACAAGATCCAAACCCCTCTACCTATAAACATATGGAAAAAGGATTTTGGTCTTATATGTAGCACACTCTAATTGACCTCTCTATACCTTATGTCATAATTAGATGATGAAATTAGTGGTGGATTGGAATTATATGGGTCTAATAATGGTGTTGGAAACATAATTTTCTATTTTTATTCCATAATGCCAAATGTCTGGAATCTAAGAAGGATTGTGAAAATGAAATCCATTTAAATAATTACTCTCAAAATTTATATGTACCTCCTATTTTTAGAAGCAAATAGCTATGATAGCAAATTCAAATCTCCCCTTGACCTAAGTTAGATTTGTTATGTATAAAGAGATGTGATTGGAGATGTGTGGGTATTATGGAAGTAAAAATGACCCTGATAGTTGTGTAGAAACTGAAATTGTGTCGTAATCACCTTGGTCCCCTAGCGCGGCCCTATAATCACTTCCTCATCCTCAACACCTTATCAATTACCTCCTGTACCCCGCACATTTTAATTTAATTACTTTAATTAAATTAATTCCATTTACCTCCATACATATTAATTTTATTATTTTAATTGAGTTAATCACCTTTTACCCACACACATATTAATTAAATTATTTACAATAAATTAATTCACTACCCTCATACAACTATTCAATACAATTTCCTTTTTTTAAATGCCCCTCACCTAACCACCCCCATCATTTGACCCATTAACCTAAACCCTAAACCAATATCCTAAATAAAACCTAACATTACACCCATCCCCTCACTTCACATTTAAAAGCCTCCTAAGGTTGGTTTTCACCCCGAGGAAAAGAAGAGACCCTTATCAAATGGCAGAAAAAATTCCTAGGCAAATTTTGAACAACCGGAGATATCGCGCCCAAATTGATGTCGGTCCGCCTAAATCGATGTTAGTTCCCCTAAACCGATGCCGGTTATACCGAAATGGACCAAATGGCCTATTTAGCCCCATCTACAACTTTGTAATACGGGTTGGTTGGTTGTGTGGGAAAACTTCTGATCTCAAGTTCGATTTCTTTAGACATGACAAAAGAACGAAGATTGATTTGTGATCAACAAAGGCAACCAAATACACTGGCACAACAGTGAAACTTTCTTCCCCGCATTCTCCAACATAACAACTTCTTCATGATTCTTGAGACCAGTACCTCACAAAATAGTAAGTATCCTCCTTCCCTTTGTTTCATTTTCTTGTCATCAGCTGTAGTCTTTGGGGTAAAGGAACCTAGTATTTTACTCTCTATCCATTCCCTCTCTCCAGTTGCAGCCACCTTCCATACCTATTCATCTTAATACTTGGCCCAATTTCCTATTTGACCTCCTCCAAAGTCTCAGACCTTCGCAACATATTTGCACACCATCTATGATCAATTCCCGACCTTCTATTCACTCCAAAATTTCCCCAAAACTCCAAAAACTAGGACTGTGTGATGCTACCAGCTTCGACTTAACCATTTTCGTTCATCTGTAACTGTCGCCGGTTATAGTAAAACCATCATCAGTTTCATACAACTGTGATCGGTCTCTGTGTCACCTGATCTCTGCCAGAATAACAACCTGTTTCTAATATATACCTGTTTGAATACCTATTTGACCTTTAGATCTGTATCTAACCTAGCCGGTTACCTCAGATTCACCTATAACCAACATACTTGGCCTCGGGATCTCCTTCTTTCCTAGCCTGTTAGATTAGATCTAGCCTATTGCATTTTGTATGAGATCCTTAAATCATATTAAACTACAGTAGGACAATATTTACTTTGTTTCAGCATTGAATTGTTTTAAACAGTGGATTGATAGCCATCTAGGAAGTATCGCACTTCCAGGATCTAGCACATGCTAGGCAGTCCACTGCATATATTGTTTAACTCTCTTTGGTAGTCTTGTTTTGGTTCTTATACATGTAGTTCCTCCTAGCCAAAAGGAAGATCTCACAATCACTTTGATTCGGAATTTAGATATGTGCGCATACCACCTTCAACCATCTTAAAACCAGGTATCCCTCTTACCACCTTTAACTTATCTGTTTCGTTAAGTACTTCTCAAAAAACTAAGAAATCAGGTGAAACATTTTGGCATGCTCAGTGGGACCCATTTGGCGTTCCTTGTATCTTTCTTCATTCCTAGGTGAAAAAATTGTATGTGTTTGTTTCCCTTCTAAATAGCATTCACATTAATAATTTCTCCTTGGTAACATTCTCTTCTTTCTACTTGCTCCAAAAGATAGATTTCTTTTGGTATATTTCAAAAGAACCTTCTTATTCTTGTTTTCTACATTTTAGTGAAAGAGCATCCCTCTTCCTGTTCATCTATTATTGTCATCGAATATCATACTTTTGATTTGGGTTTAAAACAAGTGCACTGCATTTTTGATCTAGCTCATTAGCTCACATTAATTGAGGGCAACCTATACGCTGGAAGTCATGACCAGCTGATGGTTGACAAATGAATCGTAGAAAAGCACTTCTATACTTTTCTCTTTTTCCGAGTCTTACCAAACCACACAAAAATTCAAACTACATACATTTTTAAACACATCCTACCTGGAAGAAGTTTTAGGTGATCACACGACCACAGTATAGTGGGCACCCAGCTCGCTGCTCTATCGAGTCATACTTCAGAGCGAAGCCTACCCCCACCATAACATTCCTAAAACCTCCACCCTTTAGAATTCTTTCTTCGTAGGAAGCCTTCCTCACCAATAAATTCTATTGTTCTGTTCATAACAATCAGTCCATACAAATAGCATAAGTTGAAAAAACGTAATAGAATAGGAACTCTAGGAACATTCTTTCTTAGTGTTCTGCTTGATTTGGGTTTTGAGGTGAGAGATTTTGATCATCATTTTTGTCTTTCCTCGCACACTCCCAATCATAGTCGGTGTCTTTTGACTTTTTCTTAGTGTGCTTAGGCCGCATCTACATCATTCTCAGACTTCTGGGTTTGATTCAACACCAGATTTTTTAAATCACAACCATTTTTCTTACTCTCTGTTTCAATTTCACAGTAACCGGTTACAATTATCCTTAACCGGTGTCGGTTTAACCCAACTGGCATCGGTCTGAAGTCTTCTTGGATACCTATCCAAAAGACACCTATTTCACTTTCTGAGTTGTAAAAGGCTCCTATTACCTTTCATATTGATCACAGTCACCTTACGTCTCATCTTGTGCAAAAATTGTTAGTCTGGGACTATCATTTAACAGACTATTTGTTTTTCATAGTAACCAGCACCGGTTAAGCCTAACTAACATTGGTTTACCCAAACTAGTTTTGGTCACCCTGTGCTATTTTACAGCTCACCACCTGACCTAATTCACTCACTGTTGACTGTTTTCCTAGTTCTGTTGTGTTCTATGCTATTCAAACATAATACAGTCTCACCAAAGCAGTTCCTACCCATATGGTACTGACCCCGTAGTTAGGTGAGTGCCCTCATATTTGACACTAGTCAACTACCACTCCCACCTAGCCCTTCATCACCTAGTTGTTCACCACCTTCCATCTCATCATCCATGGATCCCAATCAACCTATCACCATTCCTACATGTGACATGGAGTTTGAAAGACTCCTGGATTAGAATCCCATTACTTTGAGCCACTACCTCACCCATGCCTCCAATCGAGATGCCTCAAGTTAATTGATCTATGGCATGACCATATCCTTATCTCCATACCTAATGATCACTTCTGCCTTGGCTCCACCTCCTACCATGGTGACATCACCCATTTTATCCCCAGTTGTGTCGCAGCTAGGTCCCACGCTAGCTTTGACCACCACATCCGCCACCTCTATTGCACCTATAGTCTCCACCATACCTTCATCCACCACCCAAAACGTAGCATCATCTGCACCTGTTGTCTCATATATACCAGTTGCAACGCTGCCACCCTTGGTGTCGTTAACCTCTACCCCATTTCATAACGTTGTCCTTTCTATTCCCCAATCTCTACCTCCCATCTCTACCAGGGTCACTACGAGTGTCCCACCCTCACATACCTACTACCAGCTGCCTCCTGTTTCATCGGTCATTCAGACCAGGTATATACCCTCTATGTCTTTCTGTCAATTCCCGCCTACTTATTCGACACCACCATACTCTGGAATGTTGTATTATTCATATATGCAATAACAACCTCCTTTCGCTCCGAGGGTTACCCGATCTTCACAACCTAACAATGAATTTATCAAGTTAATGATGGACAATATGCAGACTTTAAAAGCATATGTTTCTGATGCCCGCAATTCTCTTACCTATGACAAGATTTGTAATGAGCCTATTCACCCATCCATTCCCATTTTCCCATATCCCGTACACTGGGAGATGCCTATGTTTAACCGCTTTAACAGTAAGGAAAGACCCATAGCAAAATTTATGATCTTTCAAACATGGGTGTTACTTAATTGCCCATGATGATGCTTTGCTTTTGCGAACCTTTCCCATGTCCCTAACTGGTCCAGCATTGGACTAGTATAGTGGATTACCTAAACATTCCATCTTCTCATTCAACCAAATAGCCCAAGCTTTCTTGGATCATTTTTTGATTAATGTCGTCAAGAAAGGTTACCATGACCGATCTTTATTCCACACGTCAATATGATGATGAATCTATCACATATTTTTTTCACTCATTGGCGTATCCTAATCAACCAACTCACTTTCCAATTACTGCAAACTGAACTCATAGAGCTCTTCACACGAGCATGTGGTAGACATATCTCACCTACCTTACAGGTGCAAACCTTCCGCACATTCGATGAGGCTTTCACCATGGCACATAAGCTTGAAATTCACGCCATTGAAGAGAAGAAGATACAATTATGAAACAAGAACTCTTCATCTAAATCACATTATACTTTATCTTCCTCAAAACCTCAGATGAGTTATTCCAAAGCCAAGGGAACTACCAACGCGATGGTACTTAAGACTGGCCCTGCTCATCCATCCAATCTTGCTAAACCTTCATCCAATCTGTCACCGGTCCAAACCTTCCAATTCA
Source organism: Taxus chinensis (assembly GCA_019776745.2). Classification (NCBI taxonomy): domain Eukaryota; kingdom Viridiplantae; phylum Streptophyta; class Pinopsida; order Cupressales; family Taxaceae; genus Taxus; species Taxus chinensis. The sequence continues at coordinate 740,262,182 of CM034146.1, read as the reverse complement.
GATGCAAAAAAAAGAAATACCCCTCAATTGGTGAACCATATTCATCTATTTTAGAAAATCTTATTAAAGCTAATGCCATCACGCTTCCTCCTATCAAACCACATATTGGTTTTGATCCCTCTCACCCCCATACTAGGTTGGTATAAGGAAAATTACTATTGTAACTATCACCGGGTAAATGGTCACAGTGACAACAATTGTATCACCTTTAAAAACATTTTTCAAAGAATGCTCAAGAGCGGTGAGTTAGTCCTGGATAACCCTAATGCAACCACCAATCAAGATCTTCATATATTCAAGAAACTATTCCCTAACCATTCCCCATCTAATGACCAAATTCGTGATGCCTCACACAACGAAAGTAATACATGTGAGGTACATGCTATCTTTACTGACTTACCACTTGATTCCCAAATCTCTCCTATCCCCTCCATAGAGGAAATCCTAGCCTGAAATCCTCTACCCCGCATAGGAACCTACTTTATCTGTTCCTCAACCCATAGAGGAAAACCCTTCACCTCCCCGTACACGTGCGGAGGAGTCTCTCGTTAGCACTAATATCATTTCCCCTTCAACTTCCCTACCCAGTGAACTGCTACCAATTATACCTCCTCTATCCACAGAGGAGTACCCATCGTCCTCTCCACCTATTCAGGATCCAATAGATTTGTCGTTGCCACTCGGTGACCATTCTCCATCAGCTACCCAAGATCTTGCGGACCTAATTTTGGCTCTCTTACCTATAGATACCGAAGCCAATAAATTCCCTATTTCTTAGACACATTTTATAGGAATCATCACTCGCTCCACACCTACCTCATTTAACATTGTTTTGTTCTCACATTTGGCCGACCGCCTGGACTATGTTGATAGGGATTCACTTTGGGGGGCATCTCTTACTCATGGTCTCAGACCCAAATGTAATTATCTTCCACTGACACTTATACCATTTATCTGAAGAAGTTTCAACAACCCAAACCGCACATGAACATAACTCTCGATACACCTTCTATTGCATCATCCTCATCTATACCCGCCTCTCTACCTACTAGTCGACATGTTCCAACGTCATCTCTTGTATCTAAACTGACTAGTGTTCTAGGGGTCACACCCACATCAAACCTTGCACATCCTCCTGTCAGGGATACACTTGACCACATCTTCCCATATACCTATTGAACCAATTCCTCAACCTAAACAAAAATCCCAACCTTCTAATATGCACACAACCGCCCTCACCAACTATACCTTTATCATCTTCACCCCTACCATCTATCTTGGGACCTAACCCCTTTACTTTAACCAAATCTACTCTCTCTAGGGGTAAACCTACAATTTCCTCAACCCCTTTACCACAACCTGCAGCTCTACCTACGAAAACATTGCATCCTTCATCACCATTTATAACTTCTTTGTCTCCTATACCACCATTACCTTCTATACCTCCTTCACTACCCATGACATTTTCTTCCACCTCATGTATACCTCTCTTTCGACCTTGACCAACACATACCTATGCACCTAATTTGTCCCCTTGGGTCACTCGTCTTCTCCCACCATCTACCTTTCCATCTACATCATGTGCTCCCCCTACACCTCTACCTAAGAAAAAGCACCCAAAATCGAAAAAACCGTTAATTTCCAAAGAGGTGGTTAAACCTACCCCTCTTTTTTTTGCTGCACCTACACCAAAGAAAGTACAACCCAAATCCAAGACTACATCACCTCAACTACCACCACAAATACCCAATCTTCCAACCAAACCTACTTTTACTTCGCATTGTGATCCACTGGTGGGATCATATGCCACCATCTTGGCTAACCTCCTTGAAAGCTTTTCTATCACTCTCCCTCCTCTTAGACCTTACGACCCTCTTAAACCTAATCCAAAAGGGTTTGATGATACTAAAATTTTTGCTTACCATCATGTTCCAGGACATGATGTTGAGAACTATAAGGTTCTAAAGGCTTCCGTCATTCAATTATGTCCTTCTGACCCCAATTTTGATGACGATGACCTTCTAGATGATGAACCTATTTCACCCCCACCACCTATTTCACATCTCCCCCCTGCACATATACCACAACCTCCATCTTCACCTCCACGACCTTCCTTTCCATCTCTAAAATTTGAAATTAACATGGTTCGCATTAGAGAACTTGCCACGCCACCACCCAAATGTCTTTGCACCCAACTCACCTCACAGGGTTTTTCTCATCCAACAGGTTTTTGCCTGTCGTGTTGTTATACCACTTACCCGACACCTTCTCCATTTTCCAACTTCCCTCAAATCAACATGGTACACATCACTACACGTGTGCAAAAGGGCAAAGGAAAGGTAACTGACCCACCAACCAATCTTATACCCAATATACCATCTACACCCATACCTAAGATAACTATCTGCGGCCCTGCATACCCCATTTCTAATGGCGTCACATCGCACCATGCTCAAACAACTACACCAATCTCCCCTCACAATGTCCTTATATGATCTCATCTGAACCTCGGAGTCAAATTGTCAAGCCCTCATAGAGGTTCTTCAATCTATTGAGGTTTTATCTAATAACCCCACACCTGTAGCATCTATTATCACACCTCATCATGTCGCCTCACTCACCAAATTGCCATCTACTTCATCACCTCCACCTGTTCACCAAGTTGATATCCTTAGTTTCTTGGATGACAAAGTTGTCCCCCACAAAACCGATGACCTAGATCTTGCACTTTTCATCTCCATCCATATTGTTAATATACGCGTCTGACATGTTATGATCAATGGGGGTGATAGCATTAACATCATCTCCTCTCACGCATTCGAACAAATGCACAGACCCAAAAACTGCATGCATAAACATCCAGTTATGTTGCGGTCATTCAATGATGCTATCACCTCTACTCTCGACACTATCATCCGCCACGTTTGTGTGGGTCCCCGAACTATTCCTAAGTTGTTCTACGTGTTGGAAGGGGAGTTTCAATAAAACATTTTACTTGGAAAACCCTGGATTCGTGTCATGGGTTGTGTTCCTTCCACTTTACATTGATGTGTAAAGTTTAAACATGAAGGACGTTCCTATACCATCCCAGCTAACCTGTCACCTTTCAAAACCCGCTACATGCTTTATCGGCCCAATTATTTCCTTTTACCTATTAAGGCATCTACCTCCCTACCTATATCTTCTTCACACACAACCCCATCTACTAGTGCCGTTCCAACCTCACCTTCGCCCAAATCTTCTATTCCCACCGCTGTTGTCTCTTCTACTAGTCACACATCAGCTTCCCAACTAACTGACACCTGCACCGATCTAACTTCTAACACTTCCTCCATTCCAGCCACCACTATATCAACCACTGACCCCTTGGAAGGTGTTTTTCAATGCCTCACTATGGGGGAGTATCACCTGTACAATGTCAATACATTCCTTACTCCTCAAGAGTATGGAAATCTTCACCAACATCCTCACTCTGATCACCACATAGGAAAGTATCTCCTTTATGGTCCTCCCCACCTCTGTACCCCTCTTACCTATGGGGGACTTGACATTTCCACTTACACACCCAAACAACCATCACAAACCCAATCTTTTTCAGCTAACCTTCAGTCGCTTACCAACTGTCACTTTTCTCAAAATTTCGTACACCGTTGTGCATGGAAGGGTTTCGGATTTGGCCTTTACAAACAAATTTCATCACACCGTTATTTCATGTACCACACGTAAACACAATGATCGTAGTGGAATCGGTTTTACCGAACTACCTGCCAAAAAGCCCCGTATTGAACTCACTAAAGACATTGACCCCTCTCCACCTTCTTAACCTACCCCACCTTCACCAACGGAGTCAATGGATCCTGAATCTATCCCTCCTACCTTTTGTTTTCCATAAATACCATTTCCTTGGGGCCTATGACCTATCACTGCGATGGCGAGGCTCCTTCCTCTCTTCCTTTCTTGTATCCTGACATGATAGGGCACCATACTCCTTCTATTAATGTCGTTCAATGCCAGGATGATGAGTCCATACTAACCTACCTTGGTGCCGAAGACTCTTATATTCACTGGTCGTTACCTTTTGAGATGCAAACAATGTTGAGTGAATCAACGATTGACATCAACATCCACACTCAGGATGACCCCCACATTCTCAAGATTGGCCAATCTCTGGATGATGATGAACAGGAAGCCCCCACTTCTTTTCTTAAAAATCATAGCCATGATTTCACTTGGTCTATGTTGACATGCCTGGCATTGATCCCACTATCGTGGTCCACAATATTGTAAGCATTCCCGATGCCAAAACCGTAAAACAAAAGTTGAGGAAAATCACCCTTGCATTCCTCTTCTTGTCAAAGAAGAACTTCAACGCCTTCTTTCAGTTTCCTTCATCTTACCCATCGATTACCCTCAATGTATTTCTAACATCATCCATGTCACTAAGGTGACAGGGGGACTTCAAATTTACACTAATTTCTGTGATCTCAACCTCACCTACCCTAAAGATGATTTTCCTCTGCCTGGTATTGACCAGTTGGTTGACCTTACCACTGGCCATGAGATGATATCACTTATGGATGGTTTCTCAGGTTATAACCAAATATTTCTCTCTCCAGAGGATCAACATAAAACCACATTCATTACCACTTAGGGGACCTTTTGCTATCGAGTCATGCCTTTCAGCCTTTAAAATGTTGGTATCACCTACCAACGGGCTATGACTTAAATTTTCCATGATATCATGCATCGCATATTGGAAGATTATGTGGACAATCTCTTGGCCAAATCTAAACATCACGCTGAGCACCTCGCCATCCTTGAAACCATCTTTGACTTCCTGATTAAATATTACGTCTACCTTCAGCCTAAAAAAGTGCATCGTCATGGTTCTCTCAGGAAAGCTCCTAGGATTTATTATTTCCCTCCGTGGTATAGAAGTTGACAACCACTAAATTCAAGGCAATTTTTGATATGCCTCCACCCACTAACCTTCACCAGCTTCGTAGTTTGCAGGGCAAGTTGCAATCTATTCATCGATTTATTTCCCAACTCTCCTACCGTTGTCAACCATTTCATCACCTCCTCAAAAGGCATGTCTCTTTTAAATGGGATGATGACTACCACAAAGATTTTGAGGCCTTAAAACAATATCTTCTCCAACCACCCGTGCTCATCCCACCTAAAGATGACCAACCCTTCTACCTATACATCTCTGCTACTGATCACTCTTTAGGGGCCATGCTCGCTTATCGTGATGAACAACATAGGGAGCAGGCGGTTTATTACATAATATGTACCCTTCTGGACTACGAAACCTGATACACTCACCTTGAAGAACTTTGCTTAGCCTTAGTTTTTGTCACCACCAAACTTCGCCATTACCTACTCAACTAAAAAACCTATGTTGTGACCAACATTGACCGCTTACACTTCATGTATGCTAAACCTTACTAAAATAAATGTGCTGCACATTGGCTTATGCTTCTTTCTGACCTAGACCTCGAATTCATTCACTGAAAATCGATCAAGGGCTAGGCCATTGTTGAACAGCGCACTGATGTGCCTCTTTCTGGGAATCAATCTTTGAACTTTGATTTCCCTAATGAATCCATTACTAACCTCTCTTTGGATGATGACCCTTAGCAAATTACCTTATTCTTCGATGGTTCCTAATGTCAGCATGGGGGTGGTGAAGGCATTATACTCATTCCTCTTAATGGTTAACCCATGCCCTTATCATTCAAACTCGACTTTGAATGCACCAACAATATCACCGAATACGAAGCACTCGTATTGGGTCTCATTATTGCCTATGCCTTAGATGTCAGATCCATTAATATCTTTGGTGACTCTCAACTGGTAGTAAACCAGTTCAATGGTGTTTATCAGTTTCATAATGAAATACTTCAAGAGTACAAACGTTACGTCAGCATCATGTTGACTACCTTTGACCGCTATAAAATTTAAACCATTTCATGATCCACCAATAAATTCATGGATACCATGGCCTACCTCACTTCCCAAATACCTGCTTCACCTGATGATTCAGACATCTTTATTACCATAAAATGCATATCGAGACCTTCTTATAAATCTTGTTGTGTTAACCTCGTCCGAACTACCTCACTAAACACACAAGACCTTTGGTATAAGTAGCTTGCGGACTACCTTTCCCTTTCTATATTGCCTCCTGATCTCACACGTAATGGATAATGCACCTTTCTCAAAAAGGCCTATCGTTATGTCATTATGAGTGGCCTTCTCTATAAACATGGATTTGACGGCATTCTCTTACGATACCATTAAAGAGGTTCACGATGGCATATGTAGAGGTCACTTCAGTGGCCTCGCTGTTGCTAAATGCATTCTTCACCTAGGCTATTATTGGTCAACCCTCATTCATGATTGTTGCGACTACGTTAAGTGTTGTGTAAAATGCCAACAACATGCCAATCTTCATCACACACCTAGTCATGCCTTACAAGTCGGTCATGACCTTTGGCCCTTTTCTCAATGGGGTTTGGATCTTGTCAGAGAGATCAATCCTCACTCTTCCCTAAGACATCAATGGATCATCACCACTACCGAATATTACACCAAATGGGTTGAAGCCATAGGTCCCTTATCTCCACTAAAGCTGATAAAATATGTGAGTTCATCAATCATCACATTATTTGTCGCTTTAGTGCTCCACATCACCTTCTCATTGATAATGGAAAATATTTCAAAACCAAAACTCTACAGAAACTTTGTGACACTCTTGATATCTAGATGAGCTTCTCCTCACCATATTACCCACAAACCAATGGCCAAGCCGAATCCACCAACAAAACCCTAAACAAAATTTTCATGAAATTGGTTAACGATATTGGAAAGGATTGGCATATGCACATTGCTTTTTCCCTATGGGCATACCATACTAGTATTCACACTTCTACTATTGCTACTCCCTTTTCTATGGTCTACGGTACCGAGGTTTTTTTACCTCTTGAAGTCTAGATCCCATCTCTATGTATCTCCCTTCAAGATATGCTCACTGATGATGACTTTCACCAAGACTGTTTAGCATAACTTGAGTTATTAGACTAACGCCATCTTCATGCCCTCGACCATCTCCAAGTCTACCAAAAATGCATCAAGCATGCCTATGAAAAATGTGTCCATGAATGCACCTTCAAGGTCGGTGATCTCATCCTCAAGGAAAATCAACATGTAACCAAAGAAAATAAAGCAAATGGGGAAAATTTGCTCCTAATTGGCTTGGACGATACATCGTGACCCATGACTATGGATCAGGTGCTTATCACTTGTCCTCACTTGAGGTAAGCCTGAAACTGAGCCCCTCAATTCCTTGCATCTTCGACCATTCTATTGTTGACTTCTAGTCCTACATCACTATTATCCAAAATTCACCCTCAAGGTAATTTTGATAACATGCATCAAATTATTTAGTCCCGAGCAAGTAGATTGATTCAAGGCCCGAAATCATGTTTTTGGGCCCCCCTCAGCTTCTCTCTAACTCTCCCATCTAAGAAGAAATCCAAACGAGTTAGAAAAAATGGAAAAAATGCAAAAAATAAGGTTGTAGGATTGTTTTAAAGCATTTCGGGTCAGAAGGGTTCGGGTCGTACCAATGTAGGTCATACCAAGGTTCATCGTACTAAGCTTGGGGCCAAAATACAAAGAAAATCAGCTAAGTTAGACAATTTTGTCCCAGGCGGTCCACGGGACAGTTGGGACGTCGGGACGCGAAAAGGCGAAACGGCCGAAAGTAAGGAAAATCGTCAAGTTTTTGTTTTGCGTGGTTTTGGGATAGCTGGGACAAAAGTACACATGGGACGTGAATCAGCCGATTTTCTGACAGACAGTCCATTTCGGGTGGTTCGAAGATATTTGTCCCAGTCAATCCAGGACAGTTGGGAGAAAAGTACGTGAGGGACGCGTGGGACGCAAAAAAGTGAAAAAGCCGCAAACAGGAACAAGGAAGCCCGAATCAGCCGAAGCAGGAGATTTTTGTTTGGGACAGCCAGGACAAAGATACACGCAGGACACGAGGGATGCGAAAATCTGAATCGGCCGAAGGCAAAGAAGAAAAGTCAATGTTTGACCCGTGAAACTTCAAACGGCCATAACTTTTGACTCCGAGCTCTGATTTTCACAAAATTGGACTTTCTGGAACGAACAAGGGTAGATATATTTAAATAAAAGAAACATATTCAGCTCTAGTTAGTTAATACTCATTCCCGTCAAATGATAGAAAACGCCTGCCAGACCCAAAATAGTTGCCGCACTCAGAAGGCCATAACTTTTGCATTTCTCAACGAAATCACACAAAATTGGTACCGTTAGAATTTTGGCTCCAATCCCGACGCACAAAAATCAATAAATTCTATATTTGATGAGAGATTGATTGATAGTTTTTAGAAAACATGGCCAGGTTCATAACAGTGTTTTATTTGGTGGTTGGGAGTGAAATTAAGAGGCATGGTCATCATTCTTTCTCTGCTACAGCACCTGGGAAAGTATGGGGAGCATTTTTCAAATAATATATAATCATTTTACTCCATTTAATGCCCTTATAAGTGGTTGAAGGATAGATTTCAGGATTTTATTTTTTTCCCTCTCTCTCTCTTCTCATCTTTTCTATAAATTGGAGTGTTGGGCTCATTGTAAAAAGGGGGTAGTTTTTTGTAGCAAAGCTCTGCTAAAATTGCTTTGTGAAGCCAATGTGTTGCAGACCCTTGTTGTGGACTCCTTGCATGGTGATCCAGGCCCTTTTCTTGTAACCGATTGAATAGTGCATATCAGGAAGCAATAAAATATAAGTTTGTGGATGCATCTTCCCCTGCTGTGTTTTATTGCATTCTTCTTGCCCCTTCAACCTTAATTACAATAATATTGTGTCTATTATTATGTTCATGCAGGGATCCATTATCATTGTGTATGTTTGAAATATTGTTATGAATGCGTTTTGCTAGATTATGGAGAACTGTCATCACCTCTTCTAGTGTGCACTTTGCTTCTATATTTCACGCATTTGAAGACTACTCTCACACCCTCCTTTTTTGGTGTATCACTGCTTTAGTGTATGATTTCATTTTATGCATTCTCTCTCCTTGGTCCCTTGGAAATTTAGATTAGAATAGTTAGTTTCCCCTGCATTAGAGTAGATTATGGCAGGTAGTTTAGGAGTAAGAACCAGCTTTCTCTGGAGGTCTATCTCAAATAGCAAGTCCCACAACTTGGAGATAGTACCCATGTTATCCAATCACACCGTGAGCTCAAGTATATGCACTTGTGGAAACATAAGGGTGCTGTGATTCGGTGATAACAATCACTATCTATGTCGTTCATGCTTGTCCCTTGAGTGCCATTTACCTTTTTCTTTTTCACACCTCATCTCTAACGACTAAACAAGAATCATGTGATTACCTATCACCATTTTTCCTTATCTTAAATATGTGCACCACGGCTCTACACATAGCATGATTCTCATGGATACTTTTTGTCTTCTTTTAGATGAGATCCCATGGTCGTTCATCCTTTCCTTCTCAATAAGAACCAAATTCTTCGTTATAGTCTAGTCCACGACTTAAAAGCTAAAAAATTTTAATTCCAAAAATAAGAGATTAACTCATTGAGTCAAACTTCCAATATAAAAGATGAATCCCTCAAAAGGACATCTTCTACCTTCAATTTTCGCTATAAGTAGATTGCTCCCTCGAAGGATAGCTATAAAAAGCTCGCAACTCTCTACATAGTCTTTCCAAAAAGAGGACTATCTTCTCAAAAATCAAAATTCAGAAGCTTCCCGCATCGATTAGATTTGTGAAGACCTCAAGGAGACATATATTCATCATGTATAGACTTCCCACATTGATCAGTCTATCTATAATAAAAAAAGGAAAAGAAAAAGAAAAGTATCCTTTTTCATCATGGACTTGCCTATTGTGATCTTGGTTCTATTGCCCAAGGCATTATACTTCCCATTTTATGACCTAATTACCTTCACCTCCTTCCTCATTGTCTCTTCACCTCATACTGCCTCAAGGGACCTACTGAACCTACAACATTTGGTGATTCTGTGACTATTCTTCACCTTTAGAGTAATCAATTATGCCATGTCTTTAGGGTCTTACGTTCACTAGCCTATCTGTAGATGTGTTTCATACGTTTTGATCCTTGAAAATCGAGTGGCATTCTTGCCCCCTCTTATCTTTTCTCTTCTTCATTACCTTTTGATCCTCCTATATAGGACTAGAGCTTCGACACTTGTCTTTTGGGATTTTCTTCTCCCACCTCAATCAACCTAACATCACCTTTACCGATCTACCTATTCTCAACCTCAACATCAATTCCCTCAACCTAATTATACATATGACCTAGAATCAACACTACCTATCGACCTAAAATCACCCATACCTATCTACCTATATTCCACTAAACCTAATCGAACTTGACCTAATCATACCTATGACCTCGAATCCAACCTAACTATCAACCTCACTACTTATTCTTCTATCTTCTCATATTCTTTGCTAGCTTATGGGAGAACTACATAGGTCTGAGGTCCCCTTTTTGCAGGACTATGTAGGTAGCACTTCTTGGGCATGGGGCCTTGGAAGGTTAGCTCAACCACTCTTTACCCTAACCATTTTCCCCACCTTTACCTGATTTCTTGTTCATATCAAACACCTCAACATCTAAACCATATACAACATAACTTTTACCACTTATATTATTTCACATTTTCATACCTAACCAACATTTTCCACATTTTACACCATCTCATGCATTTATATTGCCATTTGTTATCAAAATACCGAAATGAACATCCATGTCTAAACTAGCCTAACTCCACCATGCTGCAACTAACTTAACTCAATGCATGCCTAAACCAACCTATCTCCACCATGCCTAAACCAACTTGACTCAATCCATGCCTAAACCAACCCGACTCAATTCATGCCTAAATGAATCTAACCCAACCATGCCTATAACCTGACTCGATCCATGCCTAGACTGACCTGACTCCATGATGCATAAATCACCTAATTTCTATCCATATCAAAGTAACAAATCCATATCTCATCTAATACAAAGTAATAAATCCATATCTCATCTAACACATGCCATAAATCAATATCTCATCAACACCTCAAAACATCACAAAATACCATGTATCTCATCATATAAATCAATAAATATGTATCTCAAAATACATGCCTATCTCATCATGGCCATCATCTCAAAAATGTCAACACTCAGGCTGATATACAATAAAAAATTTCATCGGCATGCAGGCTAGTCTCATATATACAAAAAGAATGAATGAATCAATACAAAAATCTTCGGCACATAGGCCAGTATCATCTACAACACAATAATAAATACAAAATCTCTGCAGCATGCAGGTTGGTCTCATATATAATACATAAAAAAATGACTCGGCATGCAAGCCGGTCCACAGCAGGTCAATCATCTCCCCATCTGATGTCAGGAAATGCTCCCTATGCCTGTGTCTCTCCCGACCCCTCTACCGCACCTGTCGGGGGCCCGAAACCTACCTCACCTCCTGCTGATGGCCCCTCACCTAGGGCTGGTCTCTGCACACTATTGGCCTCACCACGACCCTATCCCTGGGCTCGCTATCCCCTTGTACTCTCCACACTGTGAGTGTAAGATCTAGTCCTCTCACTGGAGGCTTATTGTGATTTGTACTCGGCATAGGAGGGCACATCTAGCCTGGCAGCTAACAAATGATCCTGGTAATATCGTGCCTCTCCTAGGGCATCTCTGTACCTGGCCATGGCAATTATCTATGGAGGTGCCATGGGTCCCGCTACCTGCGTAGGTACCTATACAATGGGACCCTGTCCCTAAACATGCACTGAGACCTATGATGGTGCTAGACCCTGAGTCGACCCTGGAGCTTGTGCCAGTATTTGGGCATGCAGAGTAGTAATATGTGCATGTTCTACTATCAGATGGCCCTACAGATCTGTAACCTACCCTTGTGTTGTGGCCAAATGGCCTAAAAATCCTGTACCTATGCCTGTAGAGTGGCTATCTCTCCTCCATCTCTACCTACCTCCTCTCCATCTCCATCTCCCCTTGCCTCTACCTGTGTAGGTACCTGTCCCTGCCCTACCTAAGTTTGCAACATTGCTATCTGGGCTTGTAATGTGGCAACCTGTGCCTCTGAACCTGTGAGCTGGTCCTGTATAATCCCAAGCTGTGTCACCAAGGTAGCCACCTACCCCTGTAGGGCGTCCCTATATACTGTGATGGTGGCTAAGTCTTGCTGCCCTGGCCTCGGTGGTACGGCTCTCAGTTGTGCCACCCACCACTTCCTGTACCCATCTACAACCCCAACATCATCAATATGTATATCTACAGGATGCTCATCCTGTCCAGTCGGCACTGTGGGTCATTGTGGAGACATAGGTCTCTCCAAAACTTCTCTCTTGTACTATGGGAATGGAGGCGGTACACCCTTGAATAATCCAAACTGGTGTCTAACCCGCTCTATGGGTATCCTCTCATGCTCTCATGCTCTCCTCCCCTCTATCCACATATGTATCTGTAGCCCAGCTAGCTCCGTGGCCATCTGTCTCTATGAAGGGAAGTCCACATACGGCCTCTAAATGACATCCACCATGGACAACCCCTCCAACAACCTCCTGTAGTGCACTACATCATGGGTATCTCTGGCTCCTCGAGCCTCTCCCATGGCAGGTACCCACCGCCTGTACCCCACTCTCAAAACTCTCCATGGGAATGCATATGCCTGGGGCATCCCCATTGGTCAAACACAAACAATGTGCTCGTAAGCCCAGTAATGCAATAATACGATGCAACAAATGTTGAATCTCCACAATCACCCGTAGGCCCATAGCTCTCTATACACCTGTGTCAGCAATGCAGGTGCCCATGCGAACTGTGTCCATTGTATCATCATGTCATGGAGGACTCCCATCAGTGACCTCAAGAATCTCCCACCCTCTGCATCTGAAAATGTGAAGTAGCACACTGCCTCCATCAAGAGTACAACTAACCTCATCTCCTCTGGATGAGCTTTATACATCGCTTCATAGCTCATGCTAACACTATGGAACATCAGATCTGCTACACCCTCACCAAAAATAGGTGCTAGTAACTCCTCAGACACCTCTGAAGAGATGGAAATAAACCTGGGCCCCCAATATGGGAAACCGCAGGATCCTGTAGACATCCTCCAGGGTGATCATCATCTCACCCATCGGCAATTGGAGGTGTTGGTCACCGAGTCCCATCTATCGATGAGGGAAACCATAAGACTCACCTCCCGGACTACATGCCGATAACGCCTCACCCCTATAAACCCCACCTCTAGAACATGCTTCCACTCTACTTGCGTCGTGCTCACCTGTACTGTCAATAATAAGGGTGGCACCCGGGACCTCATCCACAGCTCGTATCTCACCTACATCCCACAAATGTAATGTATTAGTATACCTTTCCCAACTTCCCTATTTCACCCCACATCTCGACCTAATATTTTTCCCCACCCCCTTCCCATTACCCTAACCCTCACCTAAACCTACCCAAAACCCCTCTACCCTACCTATCTATCCGAACCCATCTACCCTACCTATCTACCCTAACCCTCACCCACACCTACCCAAACCCATCTAACATACCTATCTACCCTAACCCTCACCCACACCTACCAAAACCCATCTACCCTACCTATCTATCCTAACCCTCACCTACGCCTACCCAAACCCATCCACCTGAAACTATCTACCCTACCCTCACCCGAAACCACCCTCAACCCTTCCCCACCTACCCTACTTTCTCAACCTAAACCATTCCCCTCTCACCTAATTCTTTCCCACCCTACCCTTACTCTCTTCCATTTTTATCCCAACTTAATCTTAGGATTAACCGACCTCGGTTATCCCTTGACCAACCACGGTCTCCCTTTGATAGGAACCGGTCACTGTTCTTTTGACTGGTACCAGTCACTACCCATCGACGTCAGCCACAAGTTAACCAATGTCGATCACTGTCGTACCGCCCGCCCCGACTTCCCAACCCTACTTTTTCCCTTCCTAGTCATTCTACCCACCCAAATCCCTCCTTACACCCTTATTTGTTCCTACATTACCCTTTTTCCCTACCCCCTACCCTTTCCCATGCCCATTGCCCTCCATTTTTCCTGTTTTGAAATTCTTTCCCCCCCAAACTCCCATTTTTTTTCATATTTCCTATATTCTAGCTAATTTAACCAAACCATCAATAACAAAGGTTCAAATCCTACGTGATCCTGCTGCTTCCATCATGGTGGAACCTCCGGCCTCCGCGCCGCTCCTCTCGATCCCTCTTCGGCCTCTGACATCCTCAACTGACCTCCCACTCTCTCCACCAATCACCTCACTCGATCCGATCTCAAGACCCCACCTCTCACTCAATCAATCTCGCCTATGTGGCTCGCCAACTTTTCTCCCTACTTCTCTCTTTTGTCCTCTTCATCTTTTTCTCTCTTCTTGTCCTTTTCTCCTTTTCCAAATTGCACAAATGAATTTTCAAAATGCATGGGTTTTTCACTTTTTATACCTCTACCCAACTCAACTCGACGTCGGTTAACCCTTGACCACTACCAGTCTTCTGCCCTAGCTAACCACCGTCAGTTCCTCTCCACCGTCATCGGTTCATATTGACCGCTATTGTCAGTTACCCTGCCTACTCATTTCCCTCACATTGACCTCATTTTCCTTACCTTCTTTTTCTTTTACCTCCCCTACACCTACTTGGACCGCTTTACCTTCTTCTCTAGCCCTCCACCTTCTTTAACCTCACCTCGTTAGCTGATTGGGTGTCTCCTTATTTTACCCCTACCCCAGCCTTACCCGTGCTGTGACCTATCTACCTGGACCCAGAAACCTGTTTGTGACCTTTGAACCAATGTGCTTGTTATACCTTGCGAAACTGTTACCTGTGTTGTTTGACCTAATGACCTTACCTTGCCTATTGCCGTGACCATTTATACTGACCCTACCTTTGGTGTACCGAAACATACCTAACTGTTCCTACACCAAACCTACGTTGTGTTTCCTGACCATATCCTATACCTTGGATGCCAAAATCACTTCAACCTTGTTTGGATAAACCTATCGACCTTAGACGATGTAGAGTTTGTAAGCTCTTCAACCTGAGTACCGTGTTGCAGTTTATATGTGTTGTGTGCGTTCAACTACCCCTACCTTTGACCTTGGCCCATGTTTACCTGTTTACCTATATGCTCGAGTTTCCCTTTACCCCATTGCTCATTTGTCAACATTCTGCTTTGCATCCACTTTTATCAAACCACTCGCTGATTCGTCCTGTCACCTCATCAGTTCCTAGTTTGAGGGGGATCACCCTCATTCCCACTTGGGGCAACCAAATCTTATTTTTGTCGCGTCACTTACCAATACAAACTACGCAACAAAAAAGGGGGAAAATGTAGACACCAAAATCGTGTCATAATCACCTTGGTCCCCTAGCGTGGCCCTATAATCACTTCCTCATCCTCAACACGTTATCATTTACCTCATTCACCCCACACATTTTAATTTAATTACTTTAATTAAATTAATGCCATTTACCTCCATACATATTAATTTAATTATTTTAATTAAGTTAATGACCTTTTAGCCACACACATATTAATTTAATTATTTACATTAAATTAATTCAATACCCTCATACACCTATTCAATACAATTTCCTTTTCTTTAAAATGCCCCTCACCTAACCACCCCCATCATTTAGACCCATTAACCTAAACCCTAAACCAATATCTTAAATAAAACCTAACATTACACCCATCCCCTCACCTCACATTCAAAATCCTCCTAAGGTCGGTTTTCGCCCTGAGGAAAAGAAGAGACCCTTATCAAATGGCGGAACAACTTCTTAGGAAACTTTTGAACAACCTGAGATATCACGCCCAAACCGATGTTGATTCACCTAAACTCGATTTCGGTTCCCCTAAACTGACGCCGGTTTATACCAGAATGGACCAAAATGGCCTATTTTGACCCATTTTCAACTTTGTAATACGTTTTTGGTTGGTTGTTTGGGAAAACTTCTAATCTTGAGTTTGATCTCTTTAGACATGCGACAACAGAATGAAGATTGATTTGTGATCAACAAAGGCAACCAAATACACTAGCACAACAGTGAAACTTTCTTCCCAGAATTCTCCAACACAACAACTTCTTCAATGATTCTTCAGACTTGTACCGCACAGAGGAGTAAGTATCCTCCTTCCCTCTGTTTCATTTTCTTATCATCAACTGTAGTCTTTGGGGGTAAAGGAACCTAGTCTTTTACTCTATGTCCATTCCCTCTCTCCAGTTGTAGCGACCTTCCATACCTATTCATCTTAATACTTGGCCCAATTTCCTATTTGACTTCCTCTGGAGTCTTAGATCTTCGTAACATATCTGCACACCCTCTGTGATCAATCCCTCGCCTTTTGTCCACTCCACCTTTGCCCCAAAACTCGAAAAACCCAGACTAGGTGTGATGCTACCTAGCTCCGACTTAACTGCCGTCGGTCATATCTAACCATCGTTGGTTTATAGTAAAAACCGTCATCAATTTCATAAAATCGTTGTCAGTTTCTGTGTCACTTGATCTCTGCTAGAATAACAACTTGTTTCTGATATATACCTATTTGAATACCTATTTGACCTTCAAATATGTATCTAACCTAGCCTGT
The DNA here is from genome assembly GCA_019776745.2 of Taxus chinensis. Taxonomy (NCBI): domain Eukaryota; kingdom Viridiplantae; phylum Streptophyta; class Pinopsida; order Cupressales; family Taxaceae; genus Taxus; species Taxus chinensis. Next base: position 740,245,429 of record CM034146.1, on the reverse strand, counting down.
TATCATCATATTCACCTATAACCAACCTACTTGGCCTCTGGATCTCCTTCTAGCCTAGTCTGTTAGATTAGATCTAGCCTATTGCGTTTTGTATGAGATGCCTAAATCATATTAAACTATAGTAGGACAATATTTACTTTGTTTTAGCATTGAATTGTTTTTAAACAGTGGATTGACAGCCATCTAGGACGTATCGCACTTCCAGGATCTAGCACATGCTAGGCAGTCCACTGTACATATATTGTTTAACTCTCTTTGGTGGTCTTGTTTTGGTTCTTATACAGGTAGTTCCTTCTAGCCAAAAATAAGATCTCACAATCAATTTGATTCGGAATCCAGATAAGTGCACATATACCACCTTTAACCATCTCAAACCAGGTATTCCTCTTACCACCTTTACCTTATCTGTTTCGTCAAGTACTTCTCAGAAAACTAAGAAATAAGATGAAACAGGTTGCTAGAATAAATGCTCATTATTTTCCTTTCTAGAATGGTGCACCAGTTCATTGAATTAACTCATTAAATTAGGAAGAAAAAATATGTTGGTTAAAGTGAATATCATGGAATCTCTTTTTTACATATTGATAGTAAATCTCACACCATTGCAGACCATTCTAGATATTTTAGGTCACATCCTTGGGTAATTAAGCCACCATTTTTGGATCATGAACTGCTTATATATAATGGTCTCTTAACCATCTATAGGAAATATTATTTTCTATCAGTGGTTACGATGGATCCAAAGCATGAAAGGAAGTTTGTCTATAAATTTTATGATGAGGTAATGACTTTGAATCCCCTCCTTATGTTGTTAGAGCTATTGAGTTTATTGATCATGTGGTTAAGTATTATAGTAATAATTGTCTAATAGCATACTATTGTGGTCATATTTCCTCAAAATCCTTCCTTCAAGGATGGATTAAGAGCCAATGGGAGTCTAGTGGTATCCAAGTCATTGGTATCGGCAATCTCACTAAGGGTTTTTACCTATTTTCATTTTGTGAACCAGCTTGTCACATACAAGTTTTTTTGTCACAAACTGTGTGTTGGTATTTGGAAAATACCCTTATTTTGCTTTCATGTTGGATACCTGATTTTCACCCTTCATATCAGGTAACACTCCTAATACCTTCTTGTGGAGAGCTATCTAGTCTTCTCGTGTAGCTTTGGTATTTTTAAAAAAATATAGTCCACCCCATTATAAGAGTTATATGTCAATAACATGAATATTTAGTTTATGATTGATTTCATAAACAAGTCTTTGTCAAGGTTGATCTTGCCAAGAATTTATGGAACCATATTAATATTTTGGTTGGGTCCATTTTGTTTTACTAAAATTTATCTATTTCAACGTTCCTAACACCTATTTTAGGTGTCAATCTCTTTAGCATCCCATTCTTGAATGTCCTCTTATAGTGCAAGCGAAATAAGCTCCCAAATACTCTATGGTCCCTACACTTAAATATGATACTAGGGATGAAGATTGGACTGATGTTAGTGGTAACAATTCATCTAGGCCTAAAGCTACTTCTACGGTGACCTTGTCTTCTTCTATCTCATAACCAACATCAAGTAATAATTTTATGATGCATCCAAGATATGAAACACTAAGACAACTTGTAGCTCAGCCCACATAGAGTAATTTTTTATCCTTGTAGAAAAATTTAGTAACTAGAATTGTTCCATATACCTCTATTTCTTTGCATCACTCCCATATTCCACCTCATGATGTGTCTATGTGGGAGCATGGTGAAAATGGGGATAAATGCCACTCTATTTAGGTTGAGAAACAAAATTTAAACTAGTTTTTTACACTTTCTAACAAATTTATTTTGTTTGACTCCAAGAATGATTTTTAGGAATGCCATGGGGAGCTTACTATGGCTGAAATCTCATGAATTTTATCTCATGGAATGTACAAGGTCTCACGAACTTGTCAAGAAAATAATATGTGAAAAATTATTTTCAATTAATTAGTAATATATTATGTTATTTGTTTACATTAAGTTAAGATTATTGGTTTTATGCTTCAAACCACTTTAATATTTATCATGATTATAATCATATTTATTCTTCATATATGGAAGGAAGTGGTGTTGTTTCTATTTTTGTCTCTCCTATATTTTTTTCTCTAATTTCTTCCACAAGTAATGATCCTCAAAATCATGCTATGTGGATTATTTTGGAAATTAATGGCAATTCTCTTGGAATTCTCAATATTTATACTTCTACTGATGGCACAGAAAAGATGGCATTATGGTGATGGTTGGGAGATAACTTACCATTTTATTATTGGTTAATTTTCGGAGAATTTAATATGATTGAACATCCCAAGGATAAATTGGGGAGCATGGGGGAATGAGATGCTTGGTTTTATTTTAAATACCATTGGGGCCTTTATGACCCTATTTTAATATGAAAAAATGATTTACCTTCTCAAAATTGGTTTATTTGGTCCAATTTTCAAGAAGGTACTTACATAATCATTAAACATATGGATGATGTAATTATATCTTGGTAACATGCTTTTGATATGGATAGTAATGGTCATTCCCCGATCATCGTATGGTGTCATTTTATCTAAGCAAAACCAAATTTATTTTAAAGTTTAACAGAGTGAGATCCATTTTAAGGTGGATAATAATAATCAATTCGACCTTAATGTTTCCTTGTTGAGTCATACTGGTGTCATCTCTCTCATTAGAAAAGTTTGGAGTATGACGCCATATCCGCCCTACGCTACTAGGTGGATTAATTTGTGAAATGTCTCCATTCAGCGTAATACCAATTTTCTTCACCATTTTACAAAATAGGTTACTCGAGTTTGAAAAAGGGTGGATTCCAAACTTATCCAAGAAAAAATATATTTTTCTTGAAGCTCAACCTTTCGGCATCCCTATTGATCTTCAAGTAGCCAAATTTTGTTACCAAATTAAGGTTATCTAAAATCAAAATGCCAGAGGAGCTTAGACTTGTTGCAGACTTCACTAGATTAAATTGGGAGACAAAACTTCCCAGATCTTCTTCAAATCCATTCTGGATAAATTTTCTTAAGGAAAAAACTAAGTTATTCAATGAGCTCATGATTGTGTCACAAGTCTTTCAGATATTTTCAATACCTTTCTGAATCATTATACCTTGTCTTTCTGGTCTCATAAACTTATAAATAAATTCACGTTACTCTACAATATAGTGTGGAAGTGGTTCTTTGCAAGTTGTATCCTTAGGAAAGGAAACATTATGACGCTCCTACATCTTCATATGAGATTTATAATGCCATGTTTTTTTTTTATAATGATAAATAGCCTAGCATTGATGGTTTTCCATGTAATTTTTATAAGGAAATCTAGTCTATGCTTGGAAATGGCCTTATTTAGGTCTATAAAGAATATTTGAAAAACCATGCTCTTAGCAATTTTATTAATAAGGGAGATATCGAGTTTATTTCTAAAGTTAGGAATCTTGAGCTCATTAATAGTTCACATCCAATTACTCTCCTTAATGTCTCTTATAATATATTTTCTAAATCTCTTTCTCTCCAAATTGCTAACCTTCTTCGTAAGATTGTTCACCCAGAGTAGATTGGTTTTGTTAAAGATAGATACATTCTTGATAATCTCATTTTTGTCTAGGAAGATATGGAGTGGGCCAATATTTCTCTACAATGGGTTTTTTTCCTTTAAATTTTTTTTGAGCAGGCTTATAGATAGATTGAATGGCCCTTTATTCTTGTTATGCTTAAAGCCCTTTGGTTTGGAACTTTCTTTATCAATGTTTCTCAAAAAAAATTTAGTTGATTCTTCTTCTTTCCTCACTACCAATGGACATCAATCTCATGTTATCAATATGTTTAGATATATCAAGAAAGGGTTCCCTTTGAATCATCTTTTTTTTCTCGTACATGATGCCCTTAGCTATATTTTTACCAAAAGGGTGGAGTGTGGATGAATATGGGGAATATTTCTCCCTGATCATGATTTTTATCTTGTCAATGGGAATTTCAGAGATGACTCTTTGCTTATTTTAGATGATAATGAACAAAACATATATGAAGCTTTATCTTTTTTAGATGCCTTTTGTCAATCTTCTAGATCCAATGTTCAATTAGGTAAGTCTCTTGGATTTTTTCAGAGTTCTTGGCCTATGCCCAATTAGCAAACAAATTACCCTTGGTGATAGATCAATTTTGGAGAAATTTTAAAATTCATGGGGATTTCCTTTTCCTTTGATATCAACTCTACCACTCTTTGTCAATATGTCATTGATCGGGTAGAATAAAAAGTTCAACATTTTGTCTCCATGTCTCTCTCACTGGCTGATAAGTTTCAAGTCTACACTAAAATTATAGTTGTCATCCAAATCTATTATGTTGCCAGTTAGTGCCCTTCATAGGTATCCTTTGAAAAAATGTATACAATTTTGTGAGATTATATTTAGTCTAAACAACATCAAGGTGGATTTCATTAAGTTGCCTTGGAAATATGCACTCATCTTCCATGTGATCATGGTGGTATGAGAGTTATAAATGTTTATAAACAAAGTATTTTTGTTTGTGCAAAATGGATTATAGGATGCATAAATGGAAGCCAATATTGGAAAATGTTGTTACAAAATTGCATTTCTTCATCCTCTTATTATGGAAAAATGGATGGAAAAATATTGGGTTACATACCTTGATAATCACCATAGTGTCAGTTAAAATTATATGTACATTTGTTATGAAGAGTATTTGGAAATATTTCAAAGTTGTTAAGTCATTGCTTCACTGGATTGGGGATGGATTTTGCACTGGGATTTCATTCAATGATCACAACTTATGGTGTTATCCTATCTATACTAGTAAAAATGTCCCATTTTCTGAGTTTCCTTTTGTTAACGCACTTTGGCTTGCTTTCAAGGGCATGAATACAATTTGAGGCCTTATCTCCTTGGAGATATTGGCTTCCTTGACATGATTTAAAATGGAAATTTAATTTGATCAACTCTTATCTTCCATATGCACTCAAAATTTAGGAGCTAATGCCTAATCTTATACTTCTTAAGCTTGGTTTGCAACCTCTTACATCATGGTGGCAGGACTGGTCGTGGAATCTATAAATCCCTTTTTTAACTACTAGTCTGGCATGATCTACAATATTCTGTCCCTTTTTTTTATGATATAAACAAGCTCAATTCTCATTGGATCCTTAACTCTTTAGTCGACACTTGGATCTTAAGGCTTAACAGGGAATACAACCCCAAATTTGAACCCAAGCTCAATTTATTTCTTTAGTGCCTCATAATTTAGGGTCTCTCATTGGGAGAGAAGTTAATTCAACAAACACACATGATTAATTCTATCTTTTCTCTTTCAACATTCAGGTGTATTATATCTTTTATGCACTTTTATTTCATATGCATTTCTATTTTTATTTCTCTAAGTTAAAGTTAAATATCAGTTGTTATGGTCATTGGCTACACTTATCTTCTTATAAAATTCCTTCCTTATTGTAGGAAAAGACAACACAAATGGAATTGTTAGTGCAAAATCACAACACCCCCGAATTTCATGAGTTTGAAGTGGGGAATTCAGTGTGATTTCACAACATTGGACCATCTCTCAAGTTGTGGGACTTACAAACCTGAGATGGACCTCCAGAGAAGGTTGGTTCCTGCTTCCTAATTTACCTACCACAAGCTACTCGAGTGCAGGAAGAGCTAACCTGTCCTAATCTAGACGTTCCAAGGAGACAAGGAGAGAGATAGGGTGAAAGAGAGTCTACAATAAGCAATGATACACCAGAAAAGGAATTGGATGATCACATACCCAAACTACCTGAAGTGGAGAGATGTGAGCAATGGAAGGGATGGACAAGATGCACCACGGGTTAGAGATGAATGTCACATGGACCACTACTTCAAGAGCCATTAATCACAGCTCCCAGATCCTGTAATGAACATCAGAGTATGTAAAGTATACCTTGCAACAATGAGAGGTAAGGAGAGAGAAAAAAATAAGAACAGATGGAAATATGCATCATGAAATAGATTTTATTGCTCCAAAAATTTACACAGTACATCATCAGTGGGCAAGGGGCAAGAAAATAACATTACAGAGCCATGAGAGGAGGCTTAGACTCTGCATTATACCCTAAGGAATAAATATAAAGGGGGGCAGGAGAGAAAAGATGAACAACCGTTTGAATATGACCCTCATTTACAATATATAGAAGAATGAGAGAAAGAGAGAGGGGGAAATTTGGAAGTTGTTCCAACCACCCCTGAAACGCATTGAATCCTGTCTACTGAAAGAGAGAAGGAGAAGGGGGGAAAATCTAAATCCTGCTTCAACCACCTTAAGATATGGATTGAATTCCACCTGCCATAATGAAGAGTTTCACTGCAACACCCATGCCTCCGTCACTATCCCTTACTAGAAAAGAAAGAGGCCCATTCTTCATCATGGTGGGAGGTGAGAGAATTGACATCCCCAAAAATTAGAGGGCTGAAACATTAATGGTGGAAGGTGAGAATCTGGCGTTGAGATCTTTCCAAAAATTCCTCTCCCATCCAAATCTGAGTTTCTAGTCGAAAGATATGGTTGTCTGAAGATTAGGGTCGTAGATGCACAATGTTTAAAAGAGTCTATCCATACCAGGTCCACATGGTAGCCTCGCACATCTTGAAGATTCAGCTCCTTCCTTTCACTCTTGAAATTATGCTAGATTGACACATGGCGGCTTCCATAGGATCCTCGGCTTCTTTTGTGTTCTACCGAGTCCCTCCTATTAGTGGAGATGTTGTGCCTGACCCGAGACATGTGGAGGCTTCACACTTGTTTGGAAACTACCCCCAAATTTTTAGTTTGAAGTTTCGCGGACGAGACACGTCGAGGCCTTTGTAGGCTTTTGGACTTTTAAACGGACGACCTTATCTTTTTAGAGTTTTGGACACGTGGTGGGTTGGAGATCACTTGGGGACTACCTTTTGGGCCGCGCCTTTGAAATTATGCTTTTGAGACATGTGTCACCCTCCGTGGCTTTACCCTAGTTCTTCGTATTTTGGCTAAGTCCCTTTTACTTGATGGGGCTATAAGTCTGACCCTGAACACGTGGAGGCTTGGCACTTGTTTGAAATCCCGCTCCAATTTTTACTTTTGAAATTATACCATGATGACACATGGCTCCTTCTACTAGCCTACCTCTACTTTGACTTTTTGAATGACTTCTTCTTCCTTTTTGGGCTCTAGACACGTGGCGAGCCTGCGCTCATTTTAGGGCTACCTCCAGCTTTTATTTCTGAAATTGTGTTGATGAGGCACATGGAGGCTTCCACTTACCTTTTATATTTAGCTGATTTGAGCCTGCTCCCTTTTCAGGCTAAGGACACGTGGAAGCTTCGCGCTCATTTGAGTTTGCGCTTTGGGTCGCACATTTGAATTTTAGCTATTAAGACACATGGCACTATCCGCTAGCTCTCTATACTTAGCTAGTTTGGGCCTCGATCCATTTGACTTCTATTGGGCCCAAAAAACGTGCAGAATCTGTGCACATTTGGAAACCCACTCTTTGGACCTAGCCTTGGTGTTGTGGCGATGAGACATGTGGA